>OX465094.1:60964960-61079960 GCA_949987625.1 Chalcis sispes
ACGAGCTCTAAATCGCAGACAAACACACGCACACGCACACACGCACGCAGTTATACACCGCTCACTCTTTTTCGGCTTGTCATTCACGTTTTACTTCCTTTCCTCCCTCTCTCTCTCGCTCTCTTTCTCTCTCGCTCTCTCTCTCTCTCTCTCTCTCTCTCTAATAAACAATCTATCTATCTATCTATCTCTTTCTCTCTCTCTCTTCCCCGTTTTAACTTGTATGTACGTTCATATGTACGAGAAAAAGATGTGCTCGCGAAGTTGCTTCGCTCGATCCGTACTTTACCTCGCCATTCATGAATTTTATATTCATTTATCCCTGAATGCTTATATAGTATATACATATACACACACACACACACACGCGCGCGCGCGCGCGCGAGTTTCCAATACGAAGTGTACACATATATATCTACATATTTTAAAGTTGAACTTAGACTGATTACTTCTTTCCTATATTATTGCATAGAAAATTACCGATTAAGATAATTTATGTTTTATAACTTTTACTTACATATATGGTTACGTTATACCTTTAACGATTTAAAAAAAAAAAATATCGCAAGCCTAAGGCCGTAATGTTTATGGTTGTATATATGTATATGCATAGCTACTTGAAATAATCATGTCTCTAACAAAAATCAACTAGCGTAGATATTTTAACCATGCCGATGAATGGCGATAGATGCGGTAATTTATAGATAATGCGCATACGAGCGGCTAATTTTTTTTGTCTAGGTGTACAAAGAGTGAGAGAGACGAAAAATGCCAACTACCGAGACTCTTCGATCCGCAACTCTTTCTCTCTCTTTCTCTTTCTCTTTCCCTTAACGTTTATCTCAGAGGAACCAGCTTGTCTTTCTTTCTTTTTTTCTGTGGTTCAATCCTCCCACTTCTCGTTTTCTTTTCTTTACGTATAACCCGACTGCTGGGTTGCTGCCGTTGCTTTCGCTTCTCCCTCTCTCTCTCTCCCCACATCGTTCCTCTTACACACTCGTCGTCGGTTCGTCGAGCCCCCTAGTATATAACGTGTATGTGTAAATACATACATACATTGAGGCTGCTTCGGCTTGGAAACTTAAGCAAAAGAGAGAGAGAGAGAGAGAATAAACGTGGAGTCTGCGACCTGTATGTGTGTTTGTGTGAGTAGGTATACTTGCACCTATGTACAAGAGAAAAAGAGGGATAGAGCCACGTCACATCCGGTCTCATGCTTTTGCGGATCCCTCGGCTCTTCGCAAGAGGGGAGATAGAGAGAGAAAGAGTGAGAGGGGGAGAAAAAGATCGGAGGCAATTGCTCGCTCCGACTCATTCGCTCTTCTTTCTGCGCAAGCAAACTTACGAGCGAAAAACAGGGCTCCTATCTTTCTCTCTCCCTCTTTTTTTCTTTCTCTTCTTTCATCTTCTCTTTCTCTCTCTCTCTCTCTCTCTCCCTGTTTGGCTACCCGGCAAACTTCCGCCCGAGGTTATGCACACTTGCTCAGCTTGTCCTCAGCTTGCTTTTAGATCGTTTCACCTCGTGCGTGTGAATGTGGGTACGTACCGTACGTACGTTCTTTTTTATCCCTTGCCAGTTTGTCCCTGGTATCGTTTTTGTTTTCTTCTCTCCTTTTTTTATTATTATTCTTCTTACTAGGTGTTTAGAAAGTGGTAAAAAGATCGACAAATATATTTGTCAATAATAAACTTTCATTCTCTTAATATGATTGCAACTATTATTTTTAAGCATTTTATACCCTTTCGTAAAATCAAAACAAATTTTCTGTCAGATAAATGACATTATTTCTCAAAATATTATTCGTAACCGTGAAACGAATAAATTTGTGCACATTTGCCGATGAAAAAATTTACGATAAGAGCATTCACTTTTCAAAAAGTCTATAATAAAATTAAAATTTGCAATTTATTTATTTAAAAAATTTTAAAGTTAAAGTAGAATTAAAAATTTTAAAAAATAGAACAATAAACATGATTATTAATTTTTAAATATAGTCAAATTATTATTAAAACAATTGAAATCTAAACACTTTTTGAAATAAAAATGATTAATATACATTTAAAAATGAAAGAATAATCCGCTTAATTTTCTTTTGGGCTTTCTAATAATTAACATCGTACGTGCAATTAATTTTTTTCGATCGAAAAAATTTTACTAATATTTCTTTTGATCGCGCGTTATTAGCGATGTATTATTAAAATATAATTCAAATCAGAATAAGAGACGTTAATGGAGCCAACGCTCATCAAGTTACTGATAGTTTTTTTCATTTTTTTTTTTATTTTTTTTTTTTTTTTTTTTTATATTGAATTTTAAATTTTGATTTGACTTTTATAATTAATAGGAAATTTTAAGAATAATTAACAGTGACGAGTTTATGCTTTAATATTTAAGCGGAGTTTTGTTTTCCGTTCATTATATTATTTATCGCGAGATCGCTTAATGAGAATCATTCAATTAATATTTAATTATAAAAGAAAAAAAACAAACTTTTTTTACAAATTAAAAAAAAAAAAAATTTTAATGTAATTTCTGTAACAATCGTAGGTATGACAAAATTTTAAGTGATAATTATTTTCCTTTATTTAAGCTTTCATTGGTGTATATTTATAGAAATATTTGACGAATCGTTTAGAGATATCGAAAATATAATAACCCAAAGAGTAAAAAGGATGATAAAAAAGGTAAAAGGGGAGCGAAAGTCAAAGGACACAAGATAACAACGACAAAGTATAAAAGTTTTTTTTTTTTTTTCAAATATATATATTTACAAGACATATACAGAGCGTGTGTAGGCCTTATACAGTTAATGAAAGGGGATGCCTGTCGCTCTCTTTTCGATTCTTGGCGAGTCCTCTTTCTCTCTATTTATCTCGGACACTCCGTCATTCTCTCATTCACTCGCATTCGTCGCGCGGGCGGCCCCCGATTGGCAATATTTTTCCACTCATTTATTTATCTTTTTTTTTTCCTTTTTTTTATTAATTTTTTTTTTTTTTTTTTTTTCTTTCATTTTTACGTTTTTTTCTTATTCTTCTTCTTCTTTTTTTTGTTTTTTTTTTTTTTTTTTTTTTATTTATTATTCTTTCGTAGTCTTCTCGTTTCGTATTTCACGCATCCGCACTCGCTCTCGCTTTCAAGGTACTCGTACGCGTAATATTGTGAAGGTGAATATAAATAAAAATGGGATATAGGTGGGCTTTGTGTGCTGCGTTACATGTTCTCTTTCAATCGTTCGCGCCACATATTTTATCTTTCTCCCTCGTTCTCTCTCAACTTCTTCTTTTTCACCGTTATTCGCATACATTTCGTTCGTTATTGTTAAGCGCGTTCGTTTATTTTTCCGCCGCTCGCTCTAATTTTCTCAGCACGACGGGAGTTTACGCAATCGGTGCGATCGAGCGGATAACGATAAAATAGACGCGCGCTAACGTCTCCTTCTTTTATCCCCTCTATAATCTTTTGTCGGTTTTCTTTACAAATTACGCGTACGAGTACTTTGTTTTAGTTACGCAGGCACGCACAAAGAGAAACGGAAAATAAAACGGTAACGAACAGTCGACACTCTCTCTTTCTCCCTCTCGCGCGCGATTCTCTCTCATTCATTCTCTCGCTAGCTTTTCTTCGCGTAGTATATAGACGCATGGCACTGAGAAAGAAATCGCGGAAAAAAATAATCGTTACTTTTCCTCCTCTTTTATCTCCTCCCTTACTCTTTGTTTGAAAAACAATTTCACATTTACATTTTCCTTTTCTTTATTCACGACTCTTAAAATTTCAATGGATTTCATAATTCTTTCTCGCAAAATTTCTCGGAGTGAAAGTCAGCCGTTATGACTATTGTGAAACATGTGTGTGTGTGTGTGTGTGTGTGTGTATACAACGGCGTGTTTCATTCATGAAACCAAAAGCGCAGTCGAGTTTATTTCGTTTATATGACTACTTTGGTCCGAAAATTTTTGCGATAAGAGGAAATGCTCCGAAAATCGTTCCAAAATTTAATCTGCAATGCGGAAGAGGAACGCATTTTTTTCGAAAAGAAATTCCTTTCTCAGTACGATATTTTATTGGACTTTATACTTTACTAGTATCGTTTTATACATCGACATGTTTTGCGTACAGAGTATAATAATGTGATAGTTTTTTTTTTTGTTGTTTCTTGTCGCATATATAAATATCGCTCGACGCGCTTTTTTTTTCATCCTTTTGGAACAACTTTCCGTTCGTTGACTCTCTCTTTCTTTCTTTCTCATCGCCATTTCCATCGATTCGCTATATACGTGGATTCGTCGTCGCTTGGCGAACGGGGACCCGAACTTTTGCGTTTTTACCTCTTTTTTTTTTCTCTCTTTATTTTTTCTTTCCTTCTTTCCTTTCCCTCTTTTTATATTTTCGTTTGTTTGTCATCGCTATTGCGTGAGCGCGCGCGCCGTATGAGTGTATCGTATATGAGTGCAGACACTTTGATGCTGATTACTTCATTTTTAATTATTTTATTTATTTTACTTATACGCATTATTAAATTATTTACTTTGTTTTACTTTGTTTATTAGTGTGACAGTAACATTAAGAAAAATCAGTGCAGAAGGAATGAATTTACTTTATTTAATATTTTACTTGGCTCTTTTATTTCTTTACTTCTCGTAGGTAAGTGACACAAGTTACATATGGCGAAAGAGTGCGGTCCTCGCTCGCGAGTTACTTCGTTTTTTTTTTTTTTTTTTTTTTTTTTTATATTTTTAACCTTTTTCATTTATTATTCTTTTATAAACTTTCTTGATAAATCGACGACTTAATCTAGTTATCTCGTCTGTGTGTGTGTGTGTTTCACGTATTTACTTTTTTTTTTATTTTCATCGTCCTAAAAAATGTTGATTACGAAGACCCTTCGGCATTTAAAACTTATATTCGCTTTTACAATAATTTTGAACGCTAGTAATTTGCTTCGCCGATTGTTTTGCATGGAAATTCGAAAACGTCGAATCGTGAACGATTAAGCATTTAAATCGTAATTTATTATTTGGTCGTATTTGTTTTTTGTTTTTTTTTTTTTTATTCGTTTTTTTTCATTTTTTTCTTTTTTTATTTTTAAAATGGACAAACAAATTTCGAATTTCGATGCAAAAGAAGGAAGCAAAGTATCGCCTTTAGGTGTATATGTATATCGGAGAATATTCCAGCAGATAGGTCGCACTTTTGTTATCGTATACAATCGCTCGCCTGCTCGCACGCATCTTTTATTCATAGATTTTTCTACCGCCAAATTTTAACTTTTTTACTCTCTCTCTCTCTCTCTCTCTCTCTCTCTCTCTCTTTCTCTCCCTTTTTTACAATCGTTTGCTCTGCCTTTCATCTACACATACGCGCATGTACACGAAATTCGCGTGTTCGCTCCGATCGAAAAGAAAGCCTATACCGTGGTTTTCCGCGTTGACAAAAACGTTCGCAAGACTAGATAATACTGGAAAAATTAATAAAGTCAAAACACCCGACAATAATCCTATCGAAACATACTTTCAAATCAATCGCTCTTTCGCGCTCGCTTTCTCGCTGATCTTCCTCGCTTCTTTGCCTTTCGCTCTCATTCTCTCTCCCTCTTATTCTCTCTCTCTCTCTCTCTCTCTCTTTTTCATTTTTTCTCTCTAGTCATCGATTGTTTTTTCTTTATATAAAAAGAAAAAAAAAAAGAAAAAAAAAATAAAGATACCGTCGACCAACCTTTTTTTTTTCTTTATCGCGTATATTCGCGCCCTCGCCGCGCTCAACGGAAAATTTGATCGCGTTTTTTATTATAAAAGAAGGAAAATGATTATCAAAGTAGAAAACGTACGCGTTGTAGTGTATTTTATAATTTTTTTTTATTTTATTATTTTTTTTTTTTTTTTCGTTTATCGATGTACACCTCGTGTATCGTTGTCATCTTCCGTCGAGCGTCGCGAGGAACAAAATCTTTATGTGCTTTCATCAATCCTTCGTCGTTTTATTTTTTCTTTATTTCGCTTATTTCGACCAAGGACCGAACGTAATTTTTGCGGATGTTTCATCTCATAAAATAAAACAAAAGTAATAATAATAATCATAATGATAATAATAGTAATAATATATTATTAATAATAGCAATAATAGTTATGATAATATTAATAGTAATAATAGCGATAAAAAAAATCATATTCTCTCAACGAAAACTTCGAATCGGTCCTCGGCGCGATATGTGTGTTTCGTTTTCTCTCTCTCTGTCGCTCTCTTTTCCTCTCTCTCTAGCTCTCTTTCTCTCGCTTTTTCTCTCTCTCTCTCTCTCTCTCTTTCTCTCTCTCTTTCATTCTCTCTCTCTCTCTCTCTCTCTCTCTCTCTCTCCATAACTTTCTCCCCTTTTCCAACTGGTAAATTCACCAAAAGAAAATAATATTTAAAAAAAAAGTTTGAAATAAGAAAAAAAAAATAATAAAAAAAAAATAAAAGAAAATCCGTCTTTGTCGCCCACTTTATACTTGAAATATCGTCTCTCTCGTCGTCGCGCCTTGTGCAATAATTGTGTACCCGCGATACGCCCACGAATAAATTAACTGTAGAAAAGTTTGTTCTTTATACAAATGTAATATACAATATATATTTTACTTCTTCCATCTTTCAAATATAGTGTTATTTATATATGTATAATATATAGAGCTATCTATGTTGTCGCGCGCGCGTCGTCACTATAATAAAATAATAATAATATTCATAATAACAATTATCATTATCATCATCATTATCATCATTAACATTGTTATAATGTGACGCGCGCATCGTCGCATCATCTACTAATCGCATTATTAATAATAAATCCTTTCAATCGCGAAAATTCATTCATAAGAAGCATACCCTTTGCGTTGCACACGCATTCACGTATACGCATAAACAAACGCGCGCACACACATACTCTCTCTCTCTCTCACTCTCTGTTTCTCTTTACACTTTGAGAATAATAAATAAACACTTCCGCCTCGACGTGCGTATATGGATCTCCCGACGAAAAATACATCCCGTCTCTTACATTATACTCTCTTCCTCTCTAACGTCACCCGTACGCACGCACACACTCTCTTGTTACTCTCGTCGCTCTTAAATGCAGCTCTTGTACTAATACAATACACTTTTCGCTTCTTTCTCGGTCTCTGTGTTTTTTCTCGGTCCTTTACCCCTTCTCGGCCCCCTGTCTTTTCGTTCCGTTCTTTCTCTTCCTCTGGCTCTCTCTCTCTCTCTCTCTCTCTCTCTTCCTCTTTCCCTCACGGACGCATCGTGCACATCTTTCTTTCTTGTTCGCGAGAGCGGAGAAAGAGCGAGAACGAAGAAGAGAGAGAGATAGAGACAGAGAGAGAGAGAGAGAGAAAAAGAGGGAGAGAAAGAGAGAGATTGGGCGAGATAACTCCGGCAATCTCGGCTCTCGAGAGAACTCGCGGCGCGACAGCGGTGGCGGGGGTAGAGGGGAGGCACGTACACACGCACACACATGTATGTAACAACTCCGCACACACGAGCGCGTAGCCGCGGAGTGCGCTCCACGTTCCTTTTCTGCTTCTTCTTTTTGCCTTGGACGGCCTCGCTTCGTCCTCGTCACCGAGTTCATCGCACTCGCTCACCGAGAAACGAGCAGCACTACCGCGCACCGCCACTCCCGGCACCGCTCCTCTTCTTCTCTCTCTCTCTCTCTCTCCCTTTCCCGCACGCTCTCGGCACTTCTACTCTTCTCTTGGCTCTGGCTCTCCTTCTTTCATTCTTTTCCTCTGCCTCATTCTTCCTCCGGCGCTGCTCGTTCTTCCGCTTCTCGAAGTTTGCTCGCGTCGTGGAGCAACTCATGACGACTGCTCGGCGGAGCTCAAAGGTCCGGGCCTATAGGATCCAGCAGCCTCTTTTCCGGGTCCCTCGAGACCCCCATGAGCGCCTCGGAGACCTGGAGCGACATCGAGGTCGGCCCCTCGGAGCCCGCGACGGCCGCGGCCGCCTGCTGCTGCTGCTGAGCGTGCAGATGCCTCGCGAGATTGCGCGGGTCGCACCTGCAGCCCTGAGTCGCGTGCTTCGCGTAGCAGGCCTCGCAGAGGGCAACGCAGCCCTTGAGCGGCCAGTAGCAGAGGAGACAGGGCAGGAGGAGAGCGAGGGCCCCGAGGCAGGTCCAGCGCGCCGTCTTCCGGGCGCCGGTGCACGAGCACGGCTCGTCCGCGCAGTTACCGCCGAGCTCTTCCGACTCGAGGGAGGAGGAGGCGGCGCCGGCGCCGATGCTCACCCCGCTGTCGGCGCAGTGGTAAAAGAGACCCTTGACGCAGCAGAGACAGCTCGCGTAGTCGAGGACCGTCTCGGCCGAGCAAAAGCACGCGTTGTCGCAGAGCCAGCGACTCGGCAGTGGCGGGGGCTCGCGACAGCTTTCGCATCGGCACTTGCCGCAGTAATCGCACATTATCGAGAGCCCGGGCCCGAGGGTCTCGAGCCGTCCGCCGGGTCCGCCGCCCGCGGGCTCCTTCGTGAAGGAGACAGGTTGCTTGGTGATGGGACCGCTGCCTCCTCGCGGGGGCCTAAGCGCCTCGAGGTGCGCTTCGAGGGCTTCCTCCCGCGGTCGTTGCCGCGGCTGCCGGTGGACGCGCGGTCCGCTGGGTTTTCCGCTCGCCGTCCGCCTGCTGTCGGTCTTGGGGCAGCCGCGCGACTGCTGTTGGTGTTTGATCTGCCCTGGCTCGAACGTCTCGGGCTCGGCGCTTCGGGCGTCGCCCACCGCCGCCCCCGCCATCGCCGTCGCCGCCGCGGGCCTAAACGGCGTCTCGACGTACTCGTTGGCGACGCGCTCTCCGTCGGGTCGGGGCGCCTGTAGGCTCACTTCGCTGAGCGCGCCGTTGCTCGTTGCGGGGTTGACGGATGCCGGTGGCGCGGGACTTCCGGCGCCGGGGCGGCCCATACTTCGGAAGCTCGCGTTACCGTGTAGCCGGGGCGAGGCCGGCTGACGAGGCGGCGGAGCCGGGCCGAGCTCCTGGATGACCCGGGGCGGCGGCAGGGGCCGCGAGTGGTCGTGGACGCGGGCCAGCTGGCCGCTGGAGGCGAGGCTGCCGAGACTCGAGGAGGCCGTGGACGAGGCCGAGGAGGGCGGCCGCGACGGCGGCGAGGCCGCATGGTGCGACATGGGCTTGCTATTGTCGGGAGGGCTGCTAATGTTGCCGCCTGGGGCTGCTAGCGGGGCTCCGGGAGGCGCTAATAGAGGCGCCGTCTGCCAGTGATGCCAATGCCGATGCTGCTGCTGCTGGGGGGTCTGCTCGCTGCGGCTCGGGGGCAGGGGCAGCCGGTGCGCGTCCTGGGCGGCCGTTGACGCTGGAGGCGGGATGCGTCCGTGATCCTGGAGGTGATGTGGATGGCGGTGGTTGGTGCTCTGTTGGTGGTTCTGTTGCTGCTGCTGGTGCCTATGGAGCTCGTGATGCTGGCTAGCCCATCGTTGCCGAGGTGGAGCGGGCGAGCGAGGAGGTGGCGAGTGTGGTTTCGTCGTGGCTGGGGCTGCTGCTGCGTTAGGCGGTGGCAGTGGCCAGCCTGCTGCTGCTGCTGCGGCGCGAGGTGGTAGCGCTCGCGGCAAAGGCGTTCCATTAGCGAGGGTGCAGCAGGATGCTCCGCGACCGCTTCCTCCCGCCCTCGCGACGCGCGCTTCATCCCCACCTGGACACACATACAAAACATTCCTATATATAGTATTATCTTTTACAATTAAAACAATCATTATATATCCTTATATAACATTTAATGAAATATTTAATCAATTTTTATTTACTACTTTGCTACTTTGTTGAACAATTATTTTATGTTCAAAATTTATTAATTTAGATATTGTTTTGGTAAATAAAAATTAATTTTATGTTACTATATGATTGACATAATATTCAAAAGTTATAAATTTTATAATTTTTTAAATAATAAATATAAATAAATATAAATGTGTAAAATTTTAAATTAATAATATTTATTTTCGTAGACTTTTTCAACAAATAAGCGAGCAACTTTTCAAATAGCGGCAACATCGGGGAACAATGCGATACCTTAATCGTTATCATTAAACACCTCAATTCGTTTTATTATACTCCTAAGATAATAATCCATTTTTGAACCTCGTTACATTCATTCACAAAGTCTCGGCTTACGTCACGAAGGAAAAAATTTTCCATTCACAAATCAGCCACTTGGAAAAGTAAGAAGCAATCTCGCGATCGCAACGCGTTTATTTACCCGCGCTAATATTACTAATTTATCCTTCTATACATCGCGGTAACATCGATAATAAATAAAATATAATCGCATGTGTTACGATATAAACAAGAGCGTTTAATATTTTCCAAGAGCAGCAGCAGCAGCAGCAGCAGCTCAAGCGCGTTCACGGTGCGGTGCTCGAACTCGAGCGCGATCTTTCTCTTTTCCAGCGTAAAGGTGGAGGAACGGCAGGACGTGCCGAGAGTATAATACACACGCCGGCGCACCGACGACTAAAAGAATCTACGCTCGTTTACGTTCACGTGTCGGAGCGTACAGCTCGGTGCAAAAATATTCCTTTGTACCGCGCGCGCTCTCTTGCTTGTATTGGGTTACTTTTATTATTTTGCTTATTTAATAACGATTCCCCGATAGTGTTTTATGTTGTGATAATTTTTTAATTTGCTTTTGATTAAATTTTGATGATTTTTAGATTTGACACTAATTAATAATAGAAAAATAAAAGAATACGGCAACTTACTTGTTTTTTTGTACAGTTTTTTGAAAAAAATAATTTTTATCAATATCCAAACAATCATTCGATTGGTAACAATGCAATTATCACAAGACAAAAACACTCAAATTCTAATATTCATATTTTATGAAATATAAAAAAAAAAGTAAAATCCATAACTGGAATATTCAATGTGATGTGTAGATACGGCGAGAACCGCATCGACGAACGCAAACGAACGATGGAAAATCTCCTGCCAATGATGTGAAAAGTCTCTCCAACGCCACAACAAGCTTCTAAAACTTACTGTACGTCGAGGCTACGAGAGAAAGGAAGAGAAGGAGCGAATAAGAAAGAGATAGAGAGACAGAGTGGAGGCCAAGAGGATTGTTTCATCGTTATATCTCTGCAGCGTTTAATAGATTGTCAAACTCAGCCAAAAACGTAAGAGAGAAACGAACGGAGTTGTAACTCCATGAAGATCATGTCATCCCTTTGTCTTTCTTTCTCTTTATTTTTTTTTTTTTTTTTATTTAGCATAGGAAAGGGGCTAAAGAGAAAGGAGGGAAGGAAGGAGGGAGAGAGAGAGAGAGAGAGAGAGAGAGAGAGAGAGAGAAAGAGAGAGAAAAGGCAAAGAGAAACGAACAGCTCGGATGATATTCGACAAAGGAATGCCAAGAGAGAGAAAGAGAGAGACAGAGAGGGCAGGGGAGCACTACGAGCGAACGATACATATATACATTCAGGTGTATACTTTCGAACGATCGGGAGAAAGAGAAAACGATACGTGGATGTCGTTCTTGTAGCATATATATATATATATTGTATATATATACGAGGCTTGCTCAGGTAAAGTCAGCGCTTGAATGAGACTTCTCGGGAATTCAGGCAGATGTGCACGAGGAGTTTGGTTCTTATGTTTCTTTTTCTCTCTCTCTCTCTCTCTCTCTCTTCACGCGCACGTACTCCACGTTTATTGCACTGTCCTTGTTTCGCTCATTCATTTGCTCCTTTCCGATTCACTCAAAATCTCTCGTTCCTTTTCTACCCCCCTCTCTCTCTCTCTCTCTCTCTCTCTTTATCTATCTCTCTCTTTTCGTTTAGAACGTTTTAGGCTCTTTCTCGCTTCAATGTTTTTAGAGGCTCGCTTAGGAAAAGAGCGGATCAGAGAAAGAGAGAGAGAGAGAGAGAGAGAGAGAGACTCGAGAACGAACGGATGGACAGATGGTGGTCGGCTCGATCCCGTTTCCGAGACCGCCTTCTCTCTCTCTCTCTCTCTCATTCTTTTTCTTTCCTTTTCCCTCTCGATTGTGAATAGGACGAGGAGAAAGAAGAGGACGACGCGCCATGCGCTCTGAGAGAATGAGACGGACGGACGTCGATGTTGCTTGACTTGCAAGCAGAATTTCAATTTTCGAAGGGAAGTGAACGCGACGTCCAACGTTTTATTTTACTATATTTTGTATTCTTTTTTTTTCGTATTTTTCAGTTCGCTTTAATTTTTCACCGATTGAAAAAAGTTTTTCTTCTTTCTATTATTTAATTTAAAAGCTATATACTATATTTAAAGTAAGACATGAGATTAAGTTCTAAAATATCTCAAATAAAACAAACAATTATGCGAGTGTACTAAATAAAAATTGATTGATATAACAATAATTTCATATCAACTATCAAGGAGCTTGGGTGCAGATTAAAACAAAAATTTAAATTTAACACATCCTAAGTAATATTGACTAGATAAATTTAATTATTATGAAGTATAATAAACAAATTTTTTTCCAATAAATTTTTAAAAAGTAATATTAAATTATATTTTTTTATAGACGTATATATACACTAAAATAATATTATAATAAATTTAAAGGTTTTAAAATGGGCTATTTTTTCAAAATAGTAAAAAATAAATTTACTTAACTAAAGCAACAGATATATTATTTATTGCCGCATAAATCTAATTCTAGTTACAATAACTAGATTAGAAAAGATAAAAAATAAAAGAAGAAAAGAAAAGAGAATAGCCGACATAAAATTTTCCAAAGTAGTAAAATGAGTATATTTTTTCATTCATGAGATTGGAAGCGTAAAAACCACATTCTCTCACACACACACACGCGCGCTCACAATCGCGAATAATCCAAGTACCCGCTGTTACTTTCGACCTTGTATCATTATCGCCGAGGATCTATATTTATAAATCGCGATGATGGGACGGAGATAAAAATACAGTGTCATTACGAGGTTGAGCGAAATTGATAAACGTCAAAAATTTACGCGTACGTATACTATATATATATATATATATATATATACACACACACACACACACACACATACACTTATGTATACACATGAATATTGTCTCGTGTACGCTATTTCCGTGTGTTTCTTTCGATTAGCATAGGCGCCGTAAATTTCGAATTTAATTTCTATTTACGCTCGCGCTTTCGGAGGCAAACGGTAACCTCGGCTCCAAATGAATGCGATTATATACGAGCTATCGAGTTATTTCCTTTCTTTTCTTTTATTTATTTATCTTTTTCTGTCTCAAATATATTAGCAAAGCCATTTAAAGAAACGATGAATAACCGTTCTCTTAAGACGAAATAAATTTTTCTTTTTATCCACATTCTTCGATCATTTTTCGTTACGGGATAAATTCTTCATTTTCGCGGTATTAATCGTAAAAAAAATCGTACAGCGTCACGGGAACCAATTTTTGATTTTAATTGCAAATATCGAATAAACGTTATTTTAAACAAAAAAAGAAATTCATTTTATCAAAAGTATACTAAAAATTTTATAAAAGTAATTTTTTATTAATATAAAAACAAAAAAAGAGAAAGATATCTTTCTCTTCGCAACGACGAATAATGGAATCTTTACATCGATGCACGAGAATTAAATCATTGCGAAAAGAGAATTTTACCAGTCGCAGATCGCGATTATCATATTTCACCATTGTCCTCGCGATACACGCTCAAATGTACCTACACACATGTGCGTGTGTGTGTGTGTGTGTGTGTATACTTTTACTACGTCGCGCGCCCTCTTGCCATCCTCTTGCCCGTTGAATTAAATTGGAAGAAAAGAGAGAAGGAATCGGTTGTAAAAGGAGGCTGGCATATCTTCGCTATGGTCGTTTATATATACACGTATATATACACTCGCATGCAGCCGGTTAAACTTTCTTATTCTGGTGTGTGAAACGAAGGGAAAGAATTAGGGATTGTGAATTATTCAAGAAATAAGAAAAAAAAAAAAAATTATTAATGGCGTATTATTGCGTTGTTAAAATGTTAAGAAAAATTAAATTGTTTCCCTTTTTATGTAGGAGAAAATGGTGAATAAAATTCAATTTTCTCATTCTCTATAAAAATCTTCGTGAGGTTATAAGTGCGTATAAATGTTTAAGTGTTAAGAAATAATAATTTGTTTATATTAATCGATATACAAGTCGTATTAAAAAATTTGCGTAAAATTTTCAAAATCGTTTAAGTAAATTTATGGTAAAACGAGCTCACGTGAGATACGAAATGAAATTCGAGGGAAAAGAGATAGAAACTTTGTAAGAAGGAACATCCGTGGAGTTTATAAAGAGGAGGGCATACTGAGAGGGAGAGAGAGAAAAAGAGAGAGAGAGAGAGAGAGCGTCAGATGAAAGTAGGCCTTCGAATTGGCGTGGGCGCGAGCGAGAAAATCATGCAGGCACAAACGTCGCCCCGAAAGAGTATAGTATACGTGAGACTTACCTACACATACACACACACACACACATATATATATATATATATTCTCTCTCTCTCTCTCTCTCTTTCTCTTTCTCTCTCCAACTATCTCTTTCTCACTTTCCGACCGTCTGTCTAATCGTCTGTATGTACCTGTGGTCGTCGTCTCAACTCCGTTCTCTCTCTATCTCGCTCTTGCGCGTTTGCTCGGTATATAGGAACGTCACGATTCACCATTTTACGCTATTAAAAGGGTTTCTTATTTCAAGAAGGAATCTCAAGCTTAAATTTAGACGGGCGCGCACACTTGAGAAGCATTTTCAGAGATTAAAATAAAAGCTGGCAAAATTTTAGTGGAATGTTTGTATTTTGAGTGCGCTTCGTTTGATTGCTGCATTTTTCTTTCAGCTTTATCTTTTTTTTTTTTTTTTTTTTTTTTTTTTTTTTTTTTTTTTTTTTTTTTCTTCACTTTTTCAGTTGAAGAAATTTATTCTTTGTAAGTCTCGTTCGCTCTTTGATTAATCGATTTTCGATTCTTTGATCAAAAGGACTGCACTCGTGAAATTTCATACACGATACCGAAAAGCGAAACTCGCAGTTATACCAATGCTTTAAAATAAAAATCAAGAAAATAACACCATTTGTCGATAGCACCTTGGATCGACGTTTCAAAACTCTCTCGTTAAACGCATGCACGTATGGAAAACTCGCCTACGGTATTTCTCCTCAAACTATTACGTATGTATGTATGTTGGTGTGCGCGTCTGCGTGTGTGTATGAACGATGTCGTAAGGAGGTAACGAAGGCGCTTTCTTTTTCTTTCTCTCTCGTCTTTCAACGCGTTCGCGGTGGTACTTTTGATTGTTTTTCTTGCTTTGATTGTTTGACGATGAGCGGCATCGCGAAGCGCAAGATATACGATAAAAATAGTTGCCCATAGTTAACAGCGACGAGTAGATGAGTTACTACAATTCGCTTCGGACATTTTACTATTTTTGAGTTTTTTTAAGTTTTCTTTTTGTTATTTTAGTATATATGCTCAACGCGTTGGATAGTCAATTTGCATACGAGTATAACGATATCGATGGTTGGGGTTCTGCGAGTAACATTGCCCCGTGGTTATTTGTTGTTTACATTTTTAAAGCGTATATTGCATAATAATACATTAATATTTTTGTTCGATGTAAATTTTATTATTTATTTATTTATTATTATTTTTAATACTTGGACGGTAATAATAATTCAATTTTTCTGTAAAATTATCGAACATGGGATTCTTTTCATTTATTTTATCAAACGTTACGTAGAAAAAGATATTAGCTCTATTTTTGAACGGAAGCTAAATAAGATAAGCATGTACACTTTATCAAAAGTAGTTGAATTTCGGTAAAATTTTTATTTTTATTTCGACCACGATGATTCTAAAAAGTATTTTCGATAAAGTGAAAAAAAAAAAAAAAAAAAATATTCTCTTTTTCTTCTCTAAATAGTCTATCGTTAATTTTCTATTCATTCATAATTTTAAATAAATTATTAACGTGGACACGCATCGAACATAAACAAAAAAAAAAAAAAAAAAAAATACGATCGATTCGTTTGTTCGAGTTATCGAAAAGTAACGAATTTGATCTACGATAGGGAAATTTCGAGCGAACGCAGATCGTCGAGAGTCGCGCAGAAGAGAAACAAGCGGACCATTCAGACGGTTACTTAAAGGAATGCGCCTATCAGTGGCCGATTGCCACAGGTCAAAGCTTTCAGTCACTATGTATATATGTACGCGCGCGCGCGCGCGCGCACTCGCTCGCAACGATAAAACGCGAAATTTTGTAAGCGATAATACACATAATGTATGGGAATCTTTATTTTCTTCCTCTACCTCCCTCCTTTTCTCTCTCTCTCTTTTTATTTTTTTTTTTTTATTTTTTTTTTTTTTTCAAAACTCTGCATGCGTAGAAATTAGTGCCTTTTTTCTTTTTTTTCTTACAGATATTACAGGATACTTATGTTAAAATGTGTTTGACAGCGAAATTTTATCTTTCCTAGCGTAGAAAAGAAAGAAAAAATTCAAGACATTGTCATTAAAATCAATAAAGATAAATTTTGTTTAAGATTTGTATGTTGATAACGTAACAAAAACTAAAATTCGAACGTATATATTGAGCATTATTTCCTGAATTATAGCGACAATAAAATTTTGCGTTTGAAAAGAAAAAAAAGATATTTTTACCATAAAAATAAGCCAATTTTGTTATTAGAATTTTTTTCTTAATTTTACAATTATTTTTTCCTTTTTTTTATATTCATAATGATACTTAATTTTCACACACATGACATAAAATTTTCTTTTAACTCTCTAAGCACTTCGACACGGAAGATACGAAAGAAAAAATAAAGAAAGAAAAGTTTAAGGAATTATATAAAAGTAAATTGGAAAAAAAAAGAGAATGAAATGCCTCGAAGGCATCGAGAACTCACCGAAAATTCATGGGACAAGCGATGATGGTAATATCTGAAGGCCGCGGCGCTCGCGCATTCGTGTTCGTCTTTCGTGTACACCTCTCTCTTCCTCTCTCTCTCTCTCTCTTTCTCTCTATCTCTTTCTCTCTCTCACTCAGCTTCTTCTTCTTTTTTTTTTTTTTTTTTTTCTTTATTTTTCCTCTCTTAACTTTATTAATACGCCTCTTTGCCGGAGGCCGATGCACAATGTGAGAAAGAGAGGAAAAAAAATGTGAAAAATAAGCGCGCGCGCGCGCGCGAGAGAGAGAGAGATTCTCTCCTCGTTTCCTTCGGCTTAGAAAGCGTGCGTCGTGCGAATCGTAGAACACGCCGAAAGAGAGACGCGCTTTGCGTGCGCGCACCAGCACCAACAACGAACGAAAATAAAGACGAACGACACTACAATGCCGAAATAATGAAGGCTTTCAGGCACATTGGCCATCGGGCAACATCCGCACTGATAACTCGCACTGAGACATCACCGTTCCGGTTTCTCTTCCTCCTCTTTATTAATTATCTTCCTTTATTTTCTTACTAATTCCACGCGCGCACAGTTTTACGTCGATTTTTATATATTTCTCTTTTCGTCGCACAACAGGTGCACAAATGCCGAGTGAGAAATTGGGGGCGCGGGAGAGGAAAGATATTTTAATAAATAAATAATAAAGGAAATTATTTGAGGAAACAAGGTATAAAGAAAACGAAAACTATTCGACACTGACTCTATTCGACGCCGTTGGTTAAATCACACACTGCTTCTTCGTCGATTCGTGAATCCACCGGCGAGTTTAATAAAGTTGCTGCTTCGTTCGTCACGTCGACTCGCTTTGGTCATTCATAGAAAATCTCCTCTCTCTTTCTCTTTCTCGTCAGTTGTGCACGCGGCGCGCTGCTATTCCCATTCAAATATAGCGCATGAATGAGGGAAGCGCGATCGTGGCATGAACGTATGTGGCGTCCGTGCATATACACGTCTAGATGCGTCCTTTGCTTTTATATTCGCGCACGTAATCGTGAACGAAAAAAAGAAAAAAAAAAAACAACTTATCGACTCAAGTCGACGAATAAATAATTAAAGTACAAAAAACGGGCGGTAAAAAGCCACGAAATAACAATAAAAAAAAAAAAAATAGGTGCGCGCACACAGAGACACAAACACAGTTGGTACGTATCGTCGACTCCGAAGTGAGAGAGAGTACTGCGTCGACGTCGCGCACTGCTACACGACTGACGGCGACACGTATAAAAGCGTCGACGAGAGAGGAGCGCGTACGAGAGAATGCGCGCTCGTGTGTGCGCGAGTATGTATGGAACCGGATGCCGGAAATCCCGTGTGCAAGCGAGAGAGAAACCAATCCTCTCTCTTTTTCCATTCGTCTGCTGCGGGTACGTAGTAATAGCGGCGGCGGCGGCGGCGGCAGCGGTAGTAGTAGTGGTAGGTCGGTCGGTCGGTCGGTAATAGAAATACGTGTGTGTGTGTGTATATATATATATACACTTAGGGTATATACGTGCGTGCGAGCGCGTGCGTATGCGTGTTTGTAACGTTAGATCAATGCGCGCGCATCGACCGCCGACGAACGACTGAGAGAGAGCCTACGAGGAGAGCAACGACGGCGGTGTTCTCGATGCGGAGTGGGCGGCCGGGCGGAAGCGGACCGTGCGAGAGAGAGAGAGAGAGAGAGAGAGAGAGAGACGAAAGATGTACCACCACTACCACGACTGCTTCTTCGTGTACGCCGAGGGAGAAGGATAAGTTGGAGGGGTATACGCTGACTCGGGTACGTGTATCCCGCGCGCCACCGCGTTATACGGACACGAGCGTCGTCGCTCAACTCGTGCGATATACACAGAGAGAGGTGTTTCTATGTGTATGTGTGGGTATTACTGTCATGTGTTAAAGAGAGAAAGAGAGAAAAAAGTAGGGGAAGAGATTGTGTGTGGAAACGTAGTTTACGCTCGCGTCGGTACTCTGTGTGTGTCTGTCGTAGTCGGGGACCTATCGCCATCTGGCGACGTTGCGACAAGGTAATCGAGAAAGAGAGAGAAATACACGGCAAGCGAGGGAGAGAGAAAGAGACGGAGAGACTTTTTATGAATGGACGGAAGCTATCATTGAAGTTTCGAGATGAATGAAAACATTACTAGCGCGTCTCGCTGCTGCCGCCGCTGCTGTGGCTCTGCCGTCCCATCTCTTCTGTGTATTAGCGATTGCCTGCGTCTCTATACGCGTATATGCATTAGTATATACGTTTGTGTTTATGCGCTCCTCGGTACGCGAGTGATTTCACTTTGATTTTGTAAATCTAGAGATTCTAGTTCTCGCGTTTTTCGTATAATGTATATGTATATAAGTCGTAATAAGTGAGTGATGGTTTGACGTTTGAAATTATTTTTAGGATAACATTCGTTGGTTTTAACGCGTTAAGAATTATATGTGAATAGTGAAAGCTTCAAAATTACGAATAAATGTCAATAAAATTAAACCATTTTAATATTAAAAAAAAAATCGATTAAAAAAAAAAAAACTACATTTTCGATGAGACATCAGTGTTAACCCGAGAAAGATAGAGAGAGAGAACGATACTTGCGAAGATATACGATTTTGTGAACGTATAGGTGACTATGTCTGTGCAAGAACGGAAAGTCCAAGAGTGAGGGAAGAGAGAAGCACTTTTCTCACGTGGCACGCCTTACTTCTCCTCTTTCTCCCCACCTCCAGCCTTCCTTCATTTCCTTCTCTCTCTCTCTCTCTCTCTCTCTCTCTCTCTCTCTCTCGCGCTTTTTTCTCAATGAACGAGTGCACACACATTCATATATATATATATACATACTTGCGAATACACGCTAGCAAAAAATATGCTTATACACACATATGTACGCGCGAGCGATTGTAACGTTTGCGAGTGATATTATTTTATGGTCTGATTCGAGTCAGGTAGAATTGAAAATTTTATGCGGCCTTTAATTTGGAGAAGTAATTTTCGTGAGCTTCGCAGCTTGATATCTTGAGCGATTGTTTTATTTTTTGTTATTACGAAGATTTCGATCGTTATTTTTTATTTAAGTAGCATTAATTTTTTATGATAAATTTTCATTTTCAGTTTATTATGACAATAATTCTATTACATATTGCTTATTTATTTATCGATGAATTTTTCGTGCTAACAATGCGCGTCAATACTATGAGTTATTTTTGGATGGAAAAATATTATCGTGTAATTAACTGTTTGTTAAAATCAGAATTAAAGTTTCGCTTAAATAAAGATAATAATAATTATTTCGATGACAAAATAAATAATATGCAATGCAAATTACGACAACGATCTTGAGAAACATTAACAATTAAAATCATTTTCCTTATACTCTTCAAGGTCTCAGCGTTGCCGTGACTTTCACAGTAAACAAAAAGGAATTCCTTTTACTACGTATAACGTTAATATGTATATATGCATAAATCGCTTAAATTAGATAATGCATTGCTGGTAAAATTTCCTCTCTTTCTCTTTTATCAAGGCGGTTAGTTAAAAACTTTCGTTATTTGTTGCTAATTTTTAATCGAATTAATTTTAAAATAACTCGCGAACGATTTCTCCAGAGCATATAAATTTTTATTACTGGGATTTATGAATGAATGAGCGATATCAAATTTTTTCTTGAATGAATAAATTGAACACCTTGATGTTTACTAGCTCGTATAATCATATCATTTATACGATAGGAAGAAAACCTTGAAATGCTTAGCTTAATGTGTACTTAACAAATGCCTGCGCGGTAGTTGTGTACGCAGTTAGAGAGAGAGAGAGAGAGAGAGAGAGAGAGGGAGAAAGAGAGAGAGACTAATTTTACTTTTTCTTCATTACGTATATCGTTTCATTTTATTTCATTTACATTAAGAAATTACTTTTATCATTTATAAATATATATATATATATGCACACACATATTGTATTTATTTATAAAAATTTATTACCAAAATTTATTAACACTTTAGAAATTTTCAATTATTAGATTAATGAAATTCTTAATTCTTTATATTAATTTAAAAAAAGGAATTAAAATTAAAAGATAAAAATATAAAAATTAAATTGAAAGATGAAAATACAAAAATTTTTAAATATTTAAAATTAAGCGAGTATTTTTATCAGATTTTATGTTATCCGATCGTACATGGATTTAATAAAAGATACAAATGAATACATTTCAAAAATACCTAAAGAAATTTAACAATGTCTCACAAAAATATTTTTGGCTATATCAAACGAATAATAAAAAATTATGAATTTCCATTTATAAATTTATGTGATATAATACTGGAAATTAATTAAAATAAATGTAGCAGATAATTTAATTCATTGAATTAATATTTTTCATTAAATATCAAAATTTGATACCGCTAATGCAAAACTTATATACAGTCAAAGTAGCCAAAAAATATTTATCTGCTTTTCAACAATGATATACATAGAAAAATCTTGCAATCCCTATATATACGCGTAATAATAAAAGAACGGCAACTTCCAAATAAGCGGTACGAGAGAAGAGCGCAAAAATAGCGGAACAGTAAAACAACGATGTAGGAAGGCAAAAAAAAAAAAAATAACACACACACACACACACACACACACACACATAGAGCAATAGCACGCGAGATGAGGCAAAAAAAGGCAGCAAGGAGGACGGAAGGATAATTAGAGAAACGCTGACAAGTAATATGCGAAATAATGAAAGGGACGAAAGCCTCTTTGTGTCTATTATCTAGATTCTCTCTATCACTGTCTTTCTTTCTTTTGAAATTTTCGTATTTTTCATTGTCAACTTGAGAAAAATAAACTAAAGGAATGACATAATTGTTTTTTTTCTCTTGTATATTTCAACGAGTTGTGTAGTCGAGCGCTAGTTGTGTAAGATATATTTCAAGAATTTGAGTCATTATCAATACGCAGTTTTCATTGTTTGTAATCGACGGCGATTTAATAATTTATATCAGCATAAGTAGTAAATAACAAAAGTAGTAAATAACAAAAAATAAAAAAAGAGGGAGGGAGAGGAGAAAGAGAGGGAAAGTCAAAGAACGACAGTCGTTGATAAATTATGTGTAATGTATACGGAATATTCGAAGGAAACGACGAGGGAAAGAAGCCTTTTCAAATATTCGTATTGTGTTTAAAAAGGCTCCGTGGAATGTCAGGATGTGGCGCATGCGCGAATACCACAAGCCGCGAAACGTTTGTTGTACATACTCGAGTTGCCGATTTATTTTCGAGATGATGTTTTAACGCGAGAGGAAGTCGATTGTAATTCATTTGACGCCCGATCGCTCGCTGCAATTCCTGTGACTGTTTTTGTGTAAATGTGTGTTGTGCAGTCGTCTTCATTTTTTTTTTTTTTTTTTTTTTTTTTTTTTTTTTTTTTTTTATTTTAACGATAATAGGGAGAATTTATACTGGTGAAACTACTGGTATAACTTGTATCTGAGTTGAAAAGTCATTGTCGCCGTTTTTCGCAATAAGTCTTAGGGAATTTATTACTTATTGAAAGAATATATAAAGTAACTGCGCAGTATTATATTAATTTTGATGCTCAAACAAGTTCATTGTTTAATTTATCGTAGACTTTTTCTTTATAAAAAATAAATAAATGAATGATATCGTAAATCATTAAAATATATTTCGTAAACAAAAGTATTTGTATGCGAAACGTAATATAATTTATCCTTTTCATCCATTACTCGTAAAATTTCTATTAATTTATAATCGAGTACAATTAAATTCTAAAATGTTGTCATACAAAGAGAAAGAGAGAGAGAGAGAGAAAATGAAAATAGTAGAAAAGTGAGCTCTCGAGTGGAGCATTTAATCGCGTGCGTTTAAATTTATGAGCAATCTAAAATAAGGAATCGAAAGAATTTCAGGTCAATGTTTACGGTTTTCCGATTACACTACATAATACAAATAAATAATAATAAATGTGTATCACATCCACATAGTTGAACATGACGAAGAGAAAAATTCGTATATGTAGGAGGGAGAGAGAGAGAGAGAGAGAGAGAGAGAAAGCAAGTGACAAAACATGCAGAGTGAAACTTGTACGCATGCATGTGTTGGATAAAGAAGGAGTGCGTGTATATACACATATAGAAGGAGGGAATGCGCTCTCGGTGCTATCGTTCCGTCTCGTTCTGGCGCGCTACGCGCTTCTATATTTATCTCCCTCATTAAGTCTGTCCTCGTCGTGCCAACGTCCATTCATGAGTAAGTTCGTCTCGCTCCCGCGTACACGCGTTTCATTCATATGCCGCTTCCCTCTCCCCTCTCTCACTCTCTACCTCCGATTTGTGTGTGCTCGTCTTTCGTCCCCTCTCTCTCTCTCTCTTACTCTCTCTTATGCGTATGTATACACACATGCACATATGCGTGCGAGTTTTGCACTGCCCCGATTCTCTTCTCTTCTTTATTTTTTTCTCTTATTTCCCTTTCATATATTTTTTTTTCCTTTTTTTCGTTTGAACTGCTTTACTTTTTATTTTTTTCATATATTTTATCGTACATTGTCGTTTAACGTTTATATATTAGTTGAGGATTTTTAAATTGTCATAATATAGGTGTATTTATTGTAACAGTTACTTGTGTTCAAATAGTAAATTAATCGGTTATTCTCGTTTTTAATTAACACAGTGAGTAATTGTTATAAATTATATTTTTGTCTTTCTTTTTTTTCGTCCCATTGATTTGGAAATTTCAGCGTTATGACATTTATTGTTTGCTTCTCTTTTTTTGAAACATAAACGTATACCAGTTTAAATTATGTTTGTTAAACAATAGTCAATTGAACAAAATATTGTTTACAACGTCAAATGTAAATATAATATTGGAAATTATTCGATTTACAAAAAGTGAAAAAAACAAAACAAACGAGGTTCAAACATTTCCACGTAGAAAGTATAACTTTTATTTAACTAATCTTTAAGATAAATTAGTTATTGATTTTTTTTAATAGGTTTAATTACGACAAGAACTAGAAATAACGCAAGTTAAACAATTTTAACGCTCGATTCTATGGAAATATTAAGAATTTGAATTTTTAAATTGCTAATTAAATACGATTCCTATTTAAAAATTCTGAATTTTAATTGATTTCAAAAGAGTTCAAATATCTTACTAATTCACATTATACAAGTAAAATTAAAATTAGCATACCATTTTATTCTTCTACGAAAAAGTTTAACTTATAAAATTTATTTGCAAATGGCGAGAGAAATTTTCTTTTGTATGTCTAATGTTCTTTAGGTTGATAGTTTAAGGTTTCAGTGCTAATAAGGTTAATGCGACAGAATAATCGTTCTTCCGAGATTCAAAATGCTTAAAATTAAAAAACAACATTGCAAATGTTTTTATTACATTGAACAATTCTATTTACAACGATAAAATCTAAAATTCTATAGTTTTGCAAAATTTCATTTTACATAATTGTTCCAATTTTAAAGGAAGTTCATTGACACATGTTAATCGATCACACAAATAAATTCATCGATCAAGCAAACCTTTCTGCAACTCAATCGATCAATTTTCCTTACAAAGCAAAATTCAAAATTTAAATTTCGCATCACCGTTGACTCATCTACAGTCATCTTTTTTCTCTCTCTCTCTCTCTCTCTTTACCCATTTGCATCATTTGCATCGCACGCGTGTAGCTTCCGTTTCCACTGCTTCTGCGCTCGTCTGTGCGATTTCTCTCTCTCCCCCTCTATCTTCCCTCTTTCTATCTTTATCTCCGGCAATCTATTTAGTCCCAGTCTGTCCCGAGCTTATACACTCGCCTCGCCATCTTTTTGCGCTTATGTGCGTTAGGGTGCATCCACCAAGTGCCAAACGGTGCAGCGTATACTCTGTCTCTCCTCTTTCGCTCTCTCTCTACATTCCTCTCCTTCTCTGTATTTTTTTTCTCTCTCTCTCTCTTTCTCCCTTGCTCTCTTTTTCTCTCGTTCTCTTTCGCTCTCTTTCGCTGTCTATTTCTCGTTCCTTTCTCGAGCAAAACACGTATCGCGTACAGCACGCGGCCGCGCGCTCGCCCAAAATAATTTCGCCCGGTTTCGAGTGTAAACAGCGAAAGCGAGCGAACGGTGCCGGTGGCTTTTCCTACTCGCTTTTGAGCTATAACACGCCGTCCGGTATCTAACGAATCTTGAAGAGAGAGAGAGAGAAAGAGAAAGAGAGAAAGAGAGAGAGAGAATGAGAGGGAGGAAAAGAGGAGAGATTACTCTAAGGTAAATTATTCGATTTACCGAGGATGGCTACCCACGTTCTTCACTCTCTGTAACATTTCTATTTCAGAATACCTCTGTATATATATACATATACAAAATGTAGTGAATTATATGTTTGTTTATTCGACTAAATCGACACACTTTTGATTACGTTGCTTAATTATTACATTAAACGTTTTTATATTTTTATATATTATTATAAATAAATTTAATAAACTTTCTGTGAATTTTATTGGTTTTTTTTTTTTTTTTTTTTTTTTATAAATAATAATTTTAGAAAATTTTAGGATTTTAATTAATCGTTTATAGTATTTATTGTAATGTTTAGAATTTCAATATTTGAAGGGTAAAAATGAGACTAATTTAAAAATTTTTAAAGTGAAATGTAAATGGATTCATGAGATTCAAATAATTTTTTAAAAACGCAGAGTATTTATTTAATACAATTTATATAAGTTCGTTTGTAATAAAAATTTACCAACGGACTTTAAATAACACAATTAATTTAGATTTAACTTTCGTATTGTTTTATACTTTCTTTAAAAAAAATATAGACGACTAAAAATGAACGGATGACAATTTGATTTTTGAAAATAATGCATTTATAATATAAAACTTTCTTTACATGCATAATCTGTTGACATAAAAAATAAAGTTTCTTCTATAACGTTCAAATAATTATTATATAATTTGGGCTTTTATTTTTTTGTACAAAAAGCAGCAGAAAATTCATTAAAATGATTTTCGTCGATTTGTTGACACACGCTTGGCATCACAATGTGAATTTTCAATCGGTTTCACAACATACTATAAATACGTTAAAATAATTTTACTGGACAATAATTCGTCACCGGTTATTTGTGCGACGTACCTATGGTTGTTAAGAAAATTTTATATTTTTTAATTATTGTTCATTATTATTTGTTAAGTTAAGCGATTATGATACATAAGTGAATAACGGTGTTTACTTAAGATATACATATACATTCGAATGTGATTAAAATACGTAAAATTCAAAGTAGTAAAACAATTTACGTTTTGAACGAATGAAAATTTGCAGCTACCGCTTAAATTATTTTTCTTATAAAAAGTGCTTCCATTATTTCTCATTATGTATTCCATTTTTAAGAATGTTTGATTCATAAATAATATTTAAGAAAATTTTAAGAAAAATATACTCGTCGTTCAATATCTATTTATATATCGATAAATTATGAAACTTTCAAAGCCTACAAAACAATTAGCTCAGTTTACAGAACTATATAAATGTGCATCATTTGTGATATGTGAGCATATAACGCAGTATACCTGTTGAAGTAACCAAAGCGTATCGATGGAAATTCAAAACTATTTCATTTACGTGTTTGTCTCTTATCTTTATCGAAAGATTTACGTAAACTAATCACATGTACACTCGAATACCAACCGAAGAGAACCGATACAACTTTATATATAAAGTTATCGATAAAAATAAAATATTTATCGATAAATACCAAATAGCCGATAATAAATTAATCCGGTACACTTATTTCAATTTTTGACGGATAAAAATTGAGTGTGTATGAACTACGGCTTCCGTTTTACATACATGCATACATACATATATACATACATACATACATACATACATACATATATATTGTGTATGAATTATTCGACGTACATACAAGCTTCTCTTTCACTCGTATTCTCTCCTTTTTTTTCTCCACGGAACCGCGAGTTTACGCGTATGTAGTATATGTATACATATAGCAGGGGGATGATGTATTATATACCGATAAATAAGAAATCTACGATTCATCGCGAAAACGTCGCGCTTGCGTGTTCACTGCATCGCTTCGATTTTCTATAATTTTCACTTGCGCTTTACTAAAAAATTGTCGACGAATCGTTGGATTTATTGTGTTTTATTACGTTGCATTGGATGAGACATAGCATAGCTGTTGTTACATAAAGGTATATAAATTTTTGGTAAGTAATAATTTAAAAGAAAAGTGATTGTAACTTATTACCTTTTAAATATAAATAAGACTTAATGTGGATTTCAATACTTTATACAATAATATAGCTTGTTAAATTTAAAATCAAGTTTCAGTAGCATAAAAATTTTTGAAAAAAATATTTCATCAATAAAATAAATATAAAAATAATTCATCGGGTGTTTCAATGACGTTTTGTCAGTCATTCATAGATTCACAAGTGTTAATATCAAGCTTTTAAAGTAATTTATAATACCAAAGTAAATCGAAGAAGAAACATATCTCTGCTCTCTGTTAACTAATTCAATTGCGAGAATATATGGTTATAACGATAACATCCAGCGCATACAAGTCCATCTATCGTTATGATATTATTAAATGCGAATGATCGACTGCTTAGTTTGAAGCGATTATTTGTCATTATTTTCGATTGCCTTAACTACGCATACACGATTCGACACACTTCTCGTTTCTTATTTACATATGAGAGGAGGGATAATTATCATATTATGTACATACTCGCAATGTGTTTAAAAAAAAAAAAAAAAGCGCATCAATAATCTAATATTCTTGGAATCGAAAAAAGAAAGTATGTCGAATCGGAACAAAATATACTTAATAAATGTCAGTGTTGTTAATCGCAATAGAAATGGAAAAAATAATTGATCGGCCTCGTGAGTTAATTCTCAAAATTAGATCCGAATTCAAAGATTGAACAGAGTAGTAGTACTGCGAATGAGAAACGCAATGGTAAAGAGAAATTCGCGGGTGATACAGCAAAGACGATCGCACATCTGGTATCGCTTTGTCGTTTCGGGGCTTATCCAATGGTCGTTGCGGGCTGACTTTTTAGTTCGATCTACGAATGCTCGAACTCGTGTATCGAGAAAAGAAAAAAAGGGGAGGAGAACCAACGTAAAAAATAAATAAAGAAGAGATGCGTACGTTAACTTTGAGTTCCTTTCTCTCTATCTCTCTCTCTTTCTCTCTCTCTCTCTCTCTCTCTCTCTCTCTCTCTCTCTCTCTCTCTTTTATTGAGACTCAAAGGCTTTTAAGCAAGGTAATCGGAAATAACTTGTCTCTTTTTGCCCTTGGTTCATACTTCGGTTAATTTGACTTTTTTAACCGAAGAAAAAATTTAGTTTACCGCTAAATTTTTATGTTTCTTGAACTTATAATGTGCAATTACTTTATTGAATTGAATGCTTTAATCCAGCTCATGGTTATATTTTCTTCGTCGATTTAAAAAAGTTTATGAATATGCACTTACGGAAGTAAGACATTATAAGTAAATTATATTATTTAATTTTAACTTTTTTTTTTGCTCATAAGTTTTAATAATCAGGTGAACTAAGGTAAAGTTCTTTTTTTTTTTTTTTTTTTCATAATAAATAAGAAGAATAACGTCGCAATGTATCATCAGTAAACTATAATTTCACGTATAAAAATTTAAAATACTATTCAACCGCTTACCAACGCAAAGGCTTATAAATATCTATAATATCTCAAAAGTAAAAGAGCAACAAATTAGCCTTGATATTTTCAAAAGAAAGAGGAAGCAAAAAAAAAAAAAAAATTAGACGAATGAAGCTAAATTTAAGTCAGACGTTAATGTCCGACAAAATATGGATCTCAAAAGATGAAAAACTTTATTACGCGACTATAGTATGAGCATACTCGTATATGCCACGATGTTAATATACGAGAAAGAAAGAGAACGTGAAATGGAAGTTAGCTTATAGTACAAGAATGCTTACTCCGCTCTTATCGAATTCTCGACTTCGATTTTTTTTCTCGCTTTTTTATAGCGAACTTCGTCGGTATACAGTAAAGTTGTTGAAAAATCAAACTTTCTAAACGTACTTCGTTCTAAGCTCAAAACGAACCAACGATATATTTAAAAATTTTTAATGTTTTTTTACCAGTTAATGACTCTCTGTATTGTAATATCAAATTTTAATATTTTTAAGATCGTTAAATAGTTTTAATTGAAAGATCAAGGGTACAGCTAAAGTAGCTAAAGAACTTTGTTTAAAAAGCAGATGATAAAATCGAAATTCAGCGTAAAAATACATTTAAGCGAGTCAGCAAGTTGAATTGAACAAAAATAAAATAAAAGTTATGAAAAAAAAAAAAAAAAAATCCGAACGTCTCATTCAGGAGCGTTAGGAGGAAGTGAAAAAGTGGCGCGAGCGTGCAATTAAATACCAAAAAGGTAGAAAGCCAGCCGGAGCGAGTTCGAAGCTTCGAGAAGGACAAAGAGTGTGCAAGAGGAGCTGAAGGAGAAAAGGCTATGTGAAGGCAGCAGAAAAAGGGAAAAAGAGGAGATAGAGAGAGAGAGAGAGAGAGAGAGAGAGAACTTAAAAAGAAAAGGTCTTAGGGCTCTTGTGCGCTGCGCCGGATGAAATGAAAGTAAACAAAATGAGAAAAGAAAAAAAAGGAAAACAAGAAAAATAAAAAAGAAAACGCCAAGAAAAATAAAAGAGGAAAGACAACGTGGCCAAGAGACTAAGCTTTCCCTCTCTCTCTCTCTCTCTCTCTTTCTCGATCGCGAGAAACGCCGCTGCACAAGGATAAGAGCTCCGAGGCACTGAAGGGCATTTCACTAAGAGAGGGCGAGAGAGAGAGAGAGAGAGAGAGATAGAGAGAGAGAGACAGAGACAGAGAGAGAGAAAAAGCGATGCAAACCGATCGCAATTCGCGACTAGCATACCTAAAGAAAAGGTGTATATGTGTATATATATGTATGCGGTATGCATTGAAAAATTGAACGGAAACGTCAAGTGTATTTTATTTAATATAAAAAAAAAAGAAAAACAAACGCAAGCGAACATTAAAAAAATTATTTTCATGTTATAAGTAGAGATGTATTCTCGACGGTGAAATTTATTAATTATTAACTTCTATTGCGTTATGACAATTTCCAATCAGCAATAGCATTTTACAATCGACAATGAAAATTTCAGATATCGATGATTTGTTTGTCGTTTTATTTATTCAAGAAGGTACTTAATAAAAAAAATCAAAACCAAGCGACATTAAATTGTTAATCTCGTCATAATTAATGGATAAGGTTCATATGCACCATTTGATGTACACACACGCACACGCACAAATAAAGAGGAAGCGACGTTAAAAAAATAGAGGATAAAGTAGAAGGTGAAACGAAAAAAAAAAAAAAAAAAAAAAAGAATTACAAAGAGCCAAAGAGCGCGAGCGCTGAGTTTATCCCGTGCGCGTGTATTTACATGGACGCGTATAGCCGCGTGCACACGCAAACGCGCACACTTGTATGTATAGCGTGACAGCGTGGTTCCAGTCAGTGCGGAGACCCGTTGGCGTTGTTAGCTCCCGCGCTTACGCGTTTGTACGCACGCGCTCCTCTTCTCTCTCTTTCTCTCTTTCTCTTTTCTCTCGTCGTCGTGTCGAATTTTTTTTACTCTCTCCTTCTCTCTCTTCTCCGATGTTTTTTTTCTTTCTTTTTCTCTTCCTATCTCTCTTCCATCGTATATCCCCCATCTTTTTTGTCTCTTTCTACCGAGGACCTGTCCCTCTTTCTCTCTCTCTCTCTCACACACACACACACACACACTCGCTCGCTCTTGCCTCTCGAAAGACGAAGGCCTCTCTCGTGTTATACGCGTGTATATAGATATATCTATATACGAGCGAACGAGCGAACGAACGACTCGAGAGGAGAGAATGAGAGGGACTTACAAATCGCGTTGGCTTTCCTCGTCGCACTTGCGACGGAGACGCGAGGTAGAGAGAGGTCCGGTTATCCGCTACTCCGGTTCATGAAAGACGAGGACGGGTAGATGCGAGCAATCGAGTTAAACAGAGAGAGAGAGAGAGAGAGAGAAACGCCGCAGGAGAGAGATGGATAAACGTGAATACGTATATGGTTAAGGAGCCTTCACAATATGCTGTTAGGGCCGTTTGCTTACGTTCTTCGAGAATAACTTTAGCAGCGTTTTTTCTGTGCATATATATACATGTGTGTGTGTGTGTGTGTGTGTGTATGTGTGTGATATATCGTCACTAAAAATGCGCTAATAGTTCGACAATATTATTATAATTATTGGACTTTTATTGTTTTACATAGCTGTTACTATAAATTTTTAATAAATTTTATTATTTTTATTAAATTTCTATCAACCATTTTGAAAATCTTAAAGCTTTTAAGTTACTGGGTCTAAAAACTTTAATGAATTTTGTAAACGCGCAGATTTTAAAAAATTATAATAAGAATTTTGGGAGTAAATATGGCAAGTTTCTTTTTTAAATCTATATCTATTTATTAATTTCAAGTAACTTTTCGTTCCGTGCTCTTGTATTATTTTTAACCTTGAGCTGTCATCGTTAAGCATTTTTATGATTTAATTTCTAAGATTCTTAACGACATATTAATTATATTTTAGAATAATCATGCTATCGCTGATTCATTAGAAAAATGCTCATGTATGGTGTTAAATTTGAGATGTACAATCGGTATAATTAAAAAGGTATTTAGATAAACATTTCTTCGTTGTAACGTCTTTTGTCGAGAAATTTTCGATAAGAAATAAATAGTATTAATATATAAAAATTTTATTTTCCATTAACAATTTCATTAACATTAGTTGGTCAGGAACGTAAATATTTTTTTTTATTTAGTGTTCTAATGCGCCATCGATCATCAAAAGATATTTTCCGTTCGAAGCTGTGAATACTCCTTTAAAGCCACTAACATAAGAAAGAGAGCGAGAGGAAGAGATAGACGAAGACGGAGAGAAGCGCGCGGACTGAAAGAAAACGAGAGATAAAAGAGACAGCCGTACGGTAGTGTAGAGGAGAAGCGCGCAATATGAATAATGCACGTACATACAAAAGTACACTTATACAAATATATATATATATATATATATATACGCACACAGTCGCGATAGAGGTATAGAGTAGAAGCAAGTCAGAGAAAGAGAGAGAAAGAGAGAGAGAGAGAGAGAGAGAGAGAGAGAGAGAGAGAGAGAGAGAGAGAGAGAGAGAGAAGAACGAAAATAGTGAGAGAAAAGAAGAAAAATGATAAAGTACTTCGTAAGCCCTGTATGTATAGTACGATTAAGCGTATGTTCCTCTTTGCGTAAAGTTTGCGAGGGCTTCTTGGGGGTGGAAACGAAACGAAAAAGACGACGACAACGACGACGATGACTACTAACTACTACGAAGACGTGCGACTGGAGAGAAGATGGTATATATATATAGAGAACTTGGCTGCGCGGCGAGCCAACTATGTATGTATACATGTGTTCATCCGTACACAAGTACGTGTATATATATATATATATATATATATATATATATATGTATAAGTGTGTACACGCGAGAAGAGAGAGAAAGAAAGAAAGAGAGAGAGAGAGAGAGAGAGCGTGCGGATCACAGAACCAAAGGAGTACAAAGGCCGCGCTGCAACGCTCGGAGCAGGGCCGTAGCTACCGAACGACGAGACCGAGGTTCGTTTGCAACGTGGTTTTCTACATAAAATTGAAAAAACGATTAAAAATTTCGATAAAAAACATTTTATTTTGTTTTGGTTAACGATATTGAGGATGACGAGAGAAAACAATATTGCGGATGTCTTTAATCGCTACGAATTTTACAATAAATGTGAATTTTTCATTATGAATTTTCCACGAGTAAGATTTCATAATTATTTATTAGAAGATTGAGTAAAATTTTTATATTAAAATTTTCAATTTTATCAATGAGTTTAAAAGAGTAAATTCGAAAAAATAAAACTTTATTTTTATGTAAATGTATCAGGATTGAATTTTGAATTACAAGTGATTAGTGATATTTGCATTGCTTGAAAAATAATGTGCAACGCGTGCGACGCTTACGAGATGTGAATGTTAATTTTTTAATATTTATATTAAAAGATTAATGTTTTCAACGTGAATTTATTAATCAAGATTGTATCAATAATAACTACATTTGACAAAAAATATCGATCGTGTATTTTCACGTGAAAAATTGGGTTATACAAATTTTTTATATTCAATGGAATAAAAAGGAAAAAAAATAATATTACCAACGGAATGATGAACGAATAAAAGAAAAAAAAATGTTAAGTATTTGGTAATCAGAATGCAAGCAATAATTATTAACGAGGATCTTACATAAAATTATCATAATCCATAGATTATCTATTATAACAACGCTGCGATTACAAGCGAACGAAGTGTCGATTGAATAAGTCTTTACATATATACTCATACACACACACATACACACACATATATTTTTCTCTTTCTGTCATCAATGAAACGTGAATAATACCAAGCGTTTATTCGCGATCAATCGGCACATATCTAAGCAATAAACGCAGGCACGTCGCAATGTGAAGAATCGATTGTATATTCATAAATTGCTGGACGTGCTTAAGATAAAGAAAGAAGAAGAGACGAGGAAATGAAAAGAAGTTGCGCGAAGCGCGTAGTAAACAAATGTGAGATGTGAAGAATTATATATATATAGTATAGGAAATACGAAAAACATGTATAAAGATGGGGAACGGGAAGTTTTTTTAATGAACAAGCAACGCGTAAGAAGTGCGTAAGAAAGACCAAGCGAGAGGGAGAGACAGAGAGAAAGAGAGAGAGAGAGAACGATGATAGAGATCGAGGAATTTATCGGTTTTTACGAGAGAGAAAGAGAGAGAAGCGGTTGTTATCGTCTGGCTTTTCGGGGCCGAGTCCAAGTGCCGTCATTCAGAAAACACCAAGAGAGTAACCGGCATGTAAGATCGGATCGCGCGTATATTCACGCATACTCGCGTATACTGAAATCTGAAGAGAAAGAGAGAGAGAGAGAGAGAGAGAGAGAGAGAGAAAGATACAGCAGCTAAGGTAAAAAACGATTTTACCTATGTATGATTGGATAAAGAGGGGGATAAAGAAAGTTTGAAATCTTATTTTTTTAGTGCACGTTTACGCTATCTATATTGACGCGGTGTACGCGTGTACATAGACATATATGGCGTAATTTTTCTAAACACGAGAGCTTTCCGAGTAAATAAATTCAATGAGCGATAAGCGACAAGCGACGTTATTATATGTGCTTATATGTTACGCTCATATTTTTATTAGCGCGTATACCTATACATGTACTTATATACGCGTCTTTATTTGTCTCATTGATTGTATAATAAAGAATGTTTTTTCATCGGTCTTGACTGATTTCCAAAGTCGAGCGCGGCTCGTGACGATTTGCAAATAAAAATTCATCGGTAACACGTAGCGTAGAAATTTTGGATGCGAGCAGGCAAGAATTATTTATCAACCTGAAGAATTCCATTGATGAATAACTTTTGAAATTTCTTGTTTACATGCATAGATACACACGTCTATTTATTTTACTTAATTATTCTTTATCCCGTAGATCAACATTATTTTAAAACTACTTTTAAAACTGTGAATATTCATTCCATCTAGATTGAAAAAAAACGATCATTTCCATAAAAAAATTTATTTGCTAAAAAATTATCAACTTCTTTTTTATTTAAAAGATTTACATGTATATAAAAATACTCTTTAAAAATTAATAACTCAGCGAATAATATATTGTCAAGCGTTTTAAGTAATATTTATTTTAATTTAAGCTTTCCATATTACGTTCCGATATATTCGTTTTACATCGTTTTCGGAGCAAACGTATTACCGCGTGATTATAGATGAAAAAAAAAAAAAAAAAAAAAAAAAAAAGAAGTAAAAGAGGGAGAGAGAGGAGTTTAAAATCGGGTAGAAAGCCGAGCGAGAGAAGAAGCGTAAAGTGTGCGTGTACATGACGAAGGATGAATGCGTGAACATGCAACACCGGATATCCTCCAGACGCCGACTAACACGAAAGAGAGAGAGAGAGAGAGAGAGAGACGCGTGTACGCGTGTTGCTCTCTTTTTTCTCAAACCTCTTGAAAATCGAGCACAATTATAATCGAGTATCGAACGCTCGAAAATTTTTTGGTTTTTTTTTTTTATCGTTTTTAAAACTTGGCTTCATTCTATAACTGCCCTTTACGCTTTTTAATTAACGGTCGAATTTTTCACAAAATTACATTATCGCGCGTAATATATTTTAATGAGTATCTCTATATTTCTGTATTTATTGTTTTTAAAATAAATTTTCGTTAAAGTTTAATAATTTCGAAATATAATATTATTACTTGAGTTAGCATCGTAATAACGAAATCTTAAATTATACGTTGACGCATTTAAAAATCTTTCAAAAAATTATCAATGCAAAACAAATATCGCGTTCGATCAAAACGATTGCAATTACCCTCGATATTCTCCTCGTCGATCGTTCCTTCTTCCTCTCGATAATCAATCGTCATCAACAGCACACTACGGCGCGCTTCTCCGGAGATATCGCACGCACTTATACATCTATCTGCCCTCGATCGTTTATCATATTAACCGGGTAAATTACACATCAAAGTACTTTAAAGAAGAGAGAGAGGGATAGAACGTGTAGTGAGTAATATCCGTGCAGGCACGCGGGTAAAAGCGATCGACATAGTTTTCCTGGAAAGCGAGACAAGCCGGTTAATATACTCTCCGCTTTTTCCATCGATGCTAGCGAGAGGTGAGGAAGTATACGTATATACATTGCAGATTTGCGTGTACATATCGAAACTTTGCTCGTCGTCGCATGTTACTGCTCATACGTAGATACATATAAATTTCAACGAAAATGCAATCTTGCATCGCGCGAGACTTTTGTGAAACGAGGTAAATCGACGCCGTTATTATACATCCGTTAACTTTATACTTTTTTTTTTCTTCGAGTGTACACCGCTGATATACCTATAATAAATTTTCTTAATCGAGAGTATGAAAAAAAAAAACAAAAGAAGGTTGATTTTCCGTCAAGCTGCACGCGCAATAAAAAAAAAAAAAAAAAGATCGATTCATCGGTATAACAATCATACATTAACGATTACTTAAAAAAATCGTCCGTCTCTCGATCGAAACGTTGCACGCTTACATACGTGCATGTATACAATACGATGACGCGTTTTTTTTTTTTTTTTTTTTCTTGAATCGTCTGTTTTTCCACGAGTCGAAATAAAGATAATGCTACGGCATCGTATACGCGGATAAGTTATACACCTTATTCTTCTCTCTCTCTCGGAGTATAAATCTATTTTTCGATCGATGCATGCGCAATATATACATACATAACATCTACACGTAGATATAGAAGGAAAAAGATCCGCGCGTTAGGTTTATCAATGAAACGTTGCGCGTGTGACATCACGTGTTCATGATTTAGTTCTCTCTTTTTCTCTCTCTCTCTCTCTCTCTCTTGCTTTGTCGCGTTCCTTTTATTATTATTATTATTATTTTTTTTTTCGAACGAACGCGTGTGCGCATACATCATCCGTCTTAGCTCTTCACTCGAGAGACTCTGGCTCGAAGGCAGACGGAACGGAAGTTTGTATTATTATATACGTGTATGTAAGTATGCGAACGTCTCGAGCTGCGTTGTACGCAAATATATAGAGCGTCTGTATTCGACTTAAAGTCACAGTCGCAGAAGCGCGCGCGACCGAACGCTTCGATGTATATTAAAGATACGCGTACATGCAGACATCATTACTCGCGTTCGTGCGCGCGCGCGTGTGTGTGTGTGTGTATGTGTGTGTGCATCTGCGTCTTCGCGCAATCGGCCGATTGTACGTGCAACTGGGCGCGTGAGCTTGACGCATCAGGTGTGTGAGTCGCATACGCACAAACGTTGCATCTATATGTATACATGCACAAGAAATCGCTTACTTTTATTTTAGCATAGAGACAAAACAAACACAGAGAGAATTTGTTTCAGGTTTCGATTTTGACTAATTGGATGGAAATTTTCGAAAGTATATATGAAGTGATTTCATTGTGTACGGTTTTGATTTTATATATATATATATATATATATATACATATATATATATATATTTATTTATTTATTTATTTATTTATTTATGAAAAAATAATACGATAATTCGAGAACGATGAAAATTCGTTTATCTAATCGGTAGTTTTAGATAATATTCAATAATTTGTACTTCGCAATTATTCTTTTATTTTATTTATTTATTATTATTATTATAATTTTTTTTTTTTTTTTTTTATTTAACGTTATACTCCAACGTGATGCACAATAATTCGGCTTTATCAAAGTCACTTTCCATGTTTTATTTTAATGCGAATATATTTCAAGACTGATTGATGGAATGTAAATATTATATTTTGCTTTTTTTTTCTTAAATTATTCTTTTTAAAGCGTTAATTTATAAATCGATGACTCACAATGGGGCTAGCTATCGAATCGTGCTTTTTATTGAAAAACAATTGTTTCAAGGTTATTCAGCGTAAGAGAAGGCTGTAATCGAAAAATTTTAGCTTTACAGCGATAAACGACATTAAAAATTGCAATATAAATAATAAAAATCGATCATCGTCTAAAATTATTATTTACAAACACTTTAGCGATAAACTTATTTAAAAAGCAAAAAAATATTTATAAACTTTTAAATGATTTTGCAACGAAAATAGTACATATAGTGAAACGATAATGAAAAAATATTAATTTTTGTTAAAGTAAACAATAACGTATTTTTGTAATGCATTCAATGTGCCTACAACAAAAAAAAATTCTTAATAAAGATTATTGAAGGCTTATTTTATCATCATTATGTTTTAGCATATAAGTATTGGTAAATTTTACAGTCAAGTTTTATTAACTTTGCTTTTAAAACCGTTATTATATTTTTTATAACATCATGAAGTAAAATAATTTTTTAATGATTAAGATAAAAACAAAAAACAAAAAACAAAAAAAAAAAAAAAAAAAAAAAAAAAGATAGAAAAAAAATTATTTGGCACTTTAAATTTTTCACATGCGATATGAAAATAACTTTCAATTTATGACTCGATATAAAATTTTGATGCGTTTCTTGGATATGAACTTTCCATTATCGTCTCGATTCTCTGCCTAAAAGAGTCTCATTTTCATATAATAATAACGATAAATAAAAGTATTATTATCTACAATTATTCCTTCCCTTTTTTTTTTTTTTTTAATAATGAAATCGTTAACCGTTGAATACTACAATTTTATTATACATTCTTTTCATTATACAATTAATTCACGATAACCTTACAATGAAATAATTTAACACAATTATACGTATGCAGCTATATGATTGTTCAAAAGAATATTTGAGTTTGTTACATAAAATAATCGCGAAAATTGATCAAATCAAAATACAAAAATAATTAATCACCACCAAATTCTCGATGTTCGATCGACGAAAGTGTAGGCGTTCGATCACCAGAAATTCTTTCTCTCAATGTACACCAAAGGAATTCTATATACATGATACGTGGGAGGCGCTTGCGCGGATAAACATTTCTTTGAAATAAACCGGAAAATCCTCCCTTCCATTTCTCGTACACACACACACACACACACACACTGACACGCACACCTACCCTACATACATCCGTATAATTTTACGTCAATGGAGATTCCAATGCTCCTCTCTCCTACGCACGTATACGCTATACGATGATGACTGTGCCTATGTGCGCGAATTACCGCTCCGCGTATAACCAACGTCTGCGCGTATTAAACGCTTGTACATATATGCGTGCGTGTATGCGTACTTAAACATGCACAGGGTATAAACGATACGTGGGCGTATCGTAGCATCGATTTTTCGCGTCTATTGTCCTGATACGCGCGCGTGTGTGGAGGGTGTGTTTTTGCTTCGGTTTCTTTCAACTACCGCGCTTTTCGATTCGTGCGAAACGTTTAATAATGCTGGGGCAAAGAGAAATAATAAAAAGGCGAATCAAGCGGGAGAATGCACTCTGTGCGACAATTTAAAATTTGCCGTATGTAAAAAACGCAGAGATAGAGAGAGAGAGAGAGAGAGCCTTTGCTTGCGAAATAAGCATTGCGTAATTTTCATCGATGGGTGTGTATTGTACATTGTATGTGTATATATATATATATATAAATAATCGTTAATTTTGACTTATATAGCGCACGTCTGCCGTAAATATCATTTGCGGTTGAAGGGTTTGTTTTTTTATTTTTAAACTTTTACAATACCGTGTAGATTGAGATATTGTACGTGAGGTTTTAAGAATGAATTTAGTTTTATTACAATAAATTTAAAAATACACAGGGGTTAATAATTTGATTAATAATTTGAGCTTTATGAAAACAAACTATTGTTAAGTGTTTTTATTTAAGAGCATATATTAACGTATAAAAATGGAATATCAATCAGCACTGCGTGTGATAATGAAAATTTGTTTAAATAGCAAACATAGAAAATAAAGAAAGACATTCTAAAACAATAAATCGCGAATAAGTTCTTATATGGGCGATTTTCAAAGAAGTTTTCCCGCGATCTCATGAAAACCGAAGACAATTGAATCAAATATAAAACAAAAAAAAAAAAAAAAAAAAAGAAAAAAACGCTGAGAGAGAGAGAGAGAGAGAGAGAGAGAGAGGAAGAGAAGGAATAAGCTTTTAAAGTATTTAGCGCGAAGCGAGGCAAGAAAGGAGGCGTTTTTCGCGCGCGGGAGCGTAAACGCGCGGCACACGGCAGCGTCTTTGTGTGTCCCGCCGGCATTTATTCTCCGAGAGAGGCATTAACTATACTCTATTTTTACGCTTTTCTTCCTTTCTCCGTCTCTCTCTCTCTCTCTCACTCTCTTTCTCTCTCTCTCTCTCTCTCGCTTTCTGTGTTTCGTGCGCGCGAGCGTTGCACGAGAGATGGAATGTGGATGCCATATGGTCCCGTGAAGTCTACACCCACCCACACCCATTCTTTCTCTCTCTCTCTCTCTCTCTCTCTTTCTTTCGTTAATGTGCAACCTACGTCTTTTGCCTTCTTTCTCTCTCTTTTTCTCCCTCTTATTTTTTCGCTCCTCCGTCTTTTTTAACGGTTTCGTTGCTTCTTTTTAACTTTATTTTTTTTCTTTTTTCTTTTTTTTTTTTTTTTTTTTTTTTTTTTTCATTTCTGTTACCGCACTTTTTTTCTTCGGTGTATATTTATTATGCGTTGAAGGAATTTCAAATAAACGCTTTTGTGCTTTAGTTAGCAGACGCCTGTCTTTCTATATTTATGCAATAATTAGCATAAAAATGTACGCGTTTCTTTATAAAGCATTAAAATATTGTCTCCTTGTTATAGTCTTCGGACGTAGAAATTTATTATTAATCATAATTTTTAGATTCTAAATAACAAAACCACTCTAAAAATATTAAAAATTTCACGTCATACATTGATGATGATTTTCTTCGGAGGAATTTTTTAGTTCGATTAATGGTTAAAGAAAATTATTTATCGAAGAAAGATGTATGAAAATAGAAATTGATTAAAATAATCATTGGTTTAAAAGCTTCAATTACGTAATTTGATTGTGAAAAAATTTTTTTTTGTTCGAATGTAACTAAATTAATTTTCAGTGTTATTTAGGATAAGATAATTACATTTTATCAAGTTTCCGTGTAATGTTAATTGAAAAATGTAAAATAAATTTTAGTGAACTTTTTAATATCGTTAATGTAGTTTGTAAAAAGAAAAGAAAAAAATTAATTTTTTTTTCATGTATTTTGATCAACTTTAATGTATCAAATAAATGTAATTTACCTTTAAATTTAATATAGCGATGAATTTTTCAAAGAATAACAGACATTTGTTTATTTCTTACTTATCATTGGTTTAAAAATGACGAATTTTATTGTGAGATTTTTAATTTGGTGCGTTTATGCACAAGAAATTGATATATGTTTCATCAACTACATTAATTAAACAAGATAATGAGTTTTGCGAATCTTACCAGTTTTTAACAACATTTATATTTATTTAATAAGCTACTCGCTAAAAAAGTTATACATAAAAATATTATAATAGAATACAATTTTCGAATTAAATTTATAAAATTAATTATTATTATTTAGAAAGATTACACTTTTATTGCAGTATCACTTACGACGCTATTTAAATTATTCCGACTATTTAAAGAATACATTCGAGTTATCGGCGAAAAATCTATTTTTTTAATGCGCGTATTGCAACGTTACAATATAATTCGTACGATTATAGTAACCTTACAGATAATTAATTGATAATTTTTTGTCAAAATTACATAACTCACTTTTTTTTGAAAAAAAAAATCTTCGAAATGATAAACTTGTCAAAATATTACAAGTAAAAAAAACCTTAAAAAGCGATTTATTATTAATATTCACATCATTGTTTTTTTACGTTAAAATCATTTTATCGTTAAAATAATAAGTACAATAGTGTAAAGTACAAGAAGTATTATTCCGTTTATCGTTACTTAAATTGAAATTTAAAATTTCATACATCAAAATTTTTAAGGCGATACATGAGTAATAAATAGACAACGAAAGCAAGCTTAAGCGCATGCGCGAACGCGATAAAAGTAAAAATGACCGAGGTAAAAACGAACGCGCCTTTACTGCGGGAATCGAGAAATGAGAAAAAAAAATTATGGAAAATGACTCCTTGGAAAAGAAAAGAATAAATTATATTCTTTTTTTTTATTCTCTTTTTTCATCTCGATCATTATATTACACGCCGAGTTTCGTTTACTTATAAAAGGTGTATATATATATATATATATATATATATATATATATATATGTGTGTGTGTGCACGTATATGTATGCGTGTAAAACATTATACAATCGCGCCGTTGATTTCCTGCGCGCGAGGCACACACAACAGTTATACTTTGCCGATCGACAGAGAATAAAAGAGAGAGAGAGAGAGAGAGAGAGAGAGACACGCGCGCGGTGCTAGATTGAGAAACCGGCGGCGATATCTGTGTTTCGAAGAGTAGCTTCGAGAGATAGTAAGAGTCAAGGCGTAAGGCTTAAGAAGGATGATAATTCTCTCTTTCCATCGAGCGAACATACATCTATATCTGTGTATATGTATATATAAGATGTTTATTATATATATATATATATATATATATATATACGTATATATGTACATCGATGTGAAAAGTAACGAGATTCTCTTTTGGCTCTCGTACGTCAATTCTTATATACATGCTCACATTAACGAATATATGTGTATACACGTATACGCGTGCAAGATCGCATCGTTTAATTTCTAGTACGTTATAACGATATCGGTGACACTCTACGGACTTGCGGGACAGGTGAGATAGTTTGTTGTGTAAACTCATTGGTATATGAATAATTTTTATAAGTCAAACGATATCGCGTTACAGACGCGCTAGATAGATAAATCACCGGTGGTAAGCTCCGGGCGACCAATTATTTTCATTAACATTTCAATTTTTTAATTGTCTTGTTTCTGGAGAATTTTTATTTAATATATAATAGTAAACTATGACGTGGATTAATGTTAAATTCCAAAGCTCGATGTTAACGAACTTGTTATAAATTTATTTTTAAGTACATTTTTTAAAGAAAAAATTAATGTGTCATATATATATATATACACACACGCCCATTATTCAAACGCGTATGCCATTTAAATTATTCAAACATAATTTTTATCACTCGATGCTTTCAGAATATTGAGGTATAATTTTTAATCGATCGTTTATTCACGGAAAAAATATTTCAAATGTTTCAAAATTTATTTAATAATATTACATCTCTCACGCATCTGTTACATCAATGGTGACACAAGGCTACTTTTTAGAAATTTCTACATTTTAATTTTTTGTTTAATTTATGTGAATACAAATGTTATACGACTGTCTTTATTTACATAAATAATTTAAGTTGAATATGTAAATCTGTAAAGTAGAGAAACACATTCAGAAGTGTCTGACATTTAACTGTTCATGTAATAAATGTTATATTAGATTACAATATGTTAATTAAATACATAGTATTTGTTATAAAACTTGTGTGAAAAATGAATAATCGTATGTTTTGTTATTATTTCCGCAAACTTTTGTATTGCAGAAACCCATAATAGTACCCATACTACATGAAAAGTATAAATAAATTATTATAAATTTTAAATTTGATAGTTTCAAGTAATAACATTTAAGATGTCGTTCATATATATTATGTACAATGTAAATGTAAATAAATAATGAAAGTTAATACGTTGATGATTATCACATTTAAATATTAATGAATATTTTGATCAAAATAGTTTATTCATTTAAGCGCTTTGGCAAATTAAGATGATAAAAATTTTATTTATTTTTAAAATTTAATAAATATATTACTATTAATGTGAGATAAAAATAATTATAAAACTTTATGATAATATGCGTCGTTTATCTGTATTGTATTGTGTAATATGTGAATCGTATTCAAATGCTATTATTAATTTAAATGTAAAAATACATTATCATAAACGGTACTTAAGTTTTGGCAAATTATATATATAAAAAGTGCCACAAGTAAATGTTGTTTTTAAAGTACGGCGTATCTTCAAAAAATCTTATCTAAATCTTAATTTTAATTTAATTACAAATGTACATGCACGATATTTATTTTGAAAAAAAATATTGGTGAATTAAAATATAAAAGGGTTCGAAATATCATCGTAAATGCACGATGTATAAAAAAATTATCGCTCATATAGATATATGACATATGCAAAAACGATTTTTGAAAATTAGAACTTGATTACTAATATAAATTTACTTTTGAAATTGGGACTTTACTTGGATTGCAAGTGAGAACGATAAAACGAAAATGGAAGCCAAAAATAGTTACGAGTACGTAGACATTGATTGGTTACAGACGTTGCTTCAACTTCTTAGCTTTATGAATTATTTCATATTTATCGTATGCGACTATTATTATCAAATATAATACCACAAAACTATTGCATTTCGAATTTTTTCATCCGTAAATGTAATAAATATACGTTTTTATTTCATATACATTGAACGCGACGTATTTCATATATCCCGAAAACTCAATAATTGAGCAAACCCTATGTTGTATAATACACGGTTCGACAGCTATAACTTTTTTTTTGCGATCTGGATGAAACCTACGAGATCTTGTAAATTTTTTGATGCTGAATCCGAACTTGGCTGTAAAAATACTCTATCACGTCAGAATTTTGAGACATTCTAACCTAATAGTGGTTAATTAGCCATTTTCCACTTTATTTAATGCTACATATTATCAACAAAATTATTTTTTTTAAAAAACCACTTTAGCCATTCTAAAGTACAACTTTAACTTTTTAAAATGACGCTTAGTTCGTCCGAATATCTTTTTTACTGTTTGAAAAATCGTATTTTGAAATACGTAAGTTGTGTATTTTTCTACCATAGAAAAATCAACCCATATAAAGTGTTGCAAAAATATTTATATATATGGTACGAGTATATATTGCTTATTTTGGCTCGTTTACGTACTAAATTTCATTTTTATTAATGCTGATTGTTCCGTTTATATTTAAATAAAGAATCTATATTGGTTTCGATAATTATATTAAGTTAATGTGTTTTGTTGGGAAAAGGGTTAATGGGTTTTGGATTGATTGATATTTGACGAATGTTTTCCAGATAAATGCGTTGTTTCGGATTAATTTATTTTGCATTAATGTAATTTAACTTAATTACAAGTTCTTTGGCATAATTCAGTTGACATTCAAATTGTTGAATACATTATAATAACTATTGCAAATTGATAAATGCAGAAATTGATTAAGACTATATATTCATTCTTCAAATATTTTGGAACTTAAAGAATCACGTTATAAATGTTTTCGAGCTCAATTCATTTTTTCAGGGCCTTTTTTTATTTATTAATTTAATATAATTAAATCTACTGCCTTTAAAAATATTTTTTCAAAATTTTGTTAAAAAATAATGCTAAAAATATATGTGTAGTTAAATTTCTCAAATGTAACTATTATTTCCAATAAATTACTCTACAAAAATATCTCAACAATGCAAAAACTTTCCCAATTGTTTTTGTTTTATCTGTGGCTGCTTCATCACAGAAAGTCAAATAAAGAAAATAACTTCTGCAGTAGCAGAAGCTTATACGTTCTATTTTAATTTATTAGTTAACAATGGTAGCAAAAATTTCATACTAACGTTTTGTTGCTCAACTTGCAAAAGCAATTTATTAGGCTGGATTCAAGGCTCAAATAAAGCAATCAAATTTTTAAAACCTATGATTTGGAATGAACAAGAAGATCACATAACCAATTGTTATTTTTGTTTGACGAATTTGGAAGCTCTTTCTTCAAAAAAAAATGAAGAAAAAGAAAAAAAAAAGAAAATCTGTCAGGTATGCCAATGTTAATTCGGTAGAAAAACCCGAACTTAATCACAAACCACATCCAGTTTCTAAACCGCCTACGCAGACTTCAGCAACTGTAGAACCTAATGATGCGGTGTCAGAAGCTGATATAGAAAGTTTGATGATTTGTCAGATACTGAATTCTTCACTAATGAACCACATATACTTGATCAAAGCGACTTTAATGATCTCGTTCGTGACTTAGGCTTACCAAAGTATAAGTCAGAGCTTTTAGGTTCTAGATTACGTCAATGGAATCTCCTTAAAAAAGAAATGAAAATTACAAGTTATCAAATACGTCATTCTACAGATTTAAGCTTTTTTAATAGCAGTGTTGATCTTTATTACTCTTGTGATATTACTGAATTACTCGATACATTAGACTTAGCTAACAATTCTGAAGAATGGAGTCTATTTATTAATTCGTCTAAATCTAGTTTAAAGATTGTTTTGCTTTATAATACTAATCAATTTTCATCAGTTCCAGTAGTATATTCATCAGTTATGAAAGAATTATACAGTAGTATGAAATTTGTTTTAGATAAATTGCAATACGCAAAATATAAATGGCTTATATGTGGAGACCTAAAGGTAATAAGTTTTATTGTTGGACTTCAATCTAGATATACATAATATTGTTGTTTTTTGTGCGAATGGTACAGCCGGGCAAGGAAATTGCATTATACTAAAAAAGTATGGCCAAAACGAAAATCATTTGTATCTGGCGTAAAAAATATTGCGTTTAAATCACTTTCTAATCAAAATTAAATTCTGTTACCACCAGTATATATTAAACTTGGTTTGATAAAAATATTTGTTAAAGCTTTAAATAAAGAAAGCAATGCATTTTTGTATTTAAAAGATAAACTTCTAAGCATTAGCGATGCAAAGCTTAAAGAAAGAGTTTTTGTCAGTCCTGAAATTAGAAAAATTTTCAATGATACAAATTTCGATCAAATGCTTAATAAAAAAAGAACTAATTGCTTGGACAGCACTAAAGAACGATTTTCTACCAATCTTGGCCATGTTAGTGATGAGCATAGTAAACACTTCCACCAAGACATTGCCGCAATGAAAAAAAGATATCATGGAAAGTCAGTCGAAAATACGTTAGTTGGCTATTGTTGGTATTTATATAGTGATAGCACATCCTACACAAACGAAAGTCACCTAGGAAAAATATAAAAGAAATTAATGATCATGGAGAAAAGCGCATAAAAATTGATGCTGAGAAAGTTAAAAAATAAACGGCGATGGTATTATATTACCACAACTTAAAAACATAGATAAGTGAGAGGCAAAGGGACTCACGCTAATTAAGCACCCCATAAGGAACAGAATTTAATGTGTTTACATCGTTGTTCCTAGATAACGCTAAAAGTAAATCAATTTCCTACTGGAAAAGAAGGTTGTAAGTTATCATCAAGGTCATATTTAAGTACAGAGCTTAATACGTCTTATTGAAACTAACTAATAATTATAACTTTGGTCATTAAGAAAGAATTCCAAAAGCTTGTAATTTTAGAGGCATACTATCCTTGTTAAAATTTAAGTTTTTTTTGGGTGACCTTTCCAATCAAATAAGGTCTGTTTCCTGAATATATATTTGAATATAATAAAATTGTAATTCGTATATTCGTACTGAGCGTCCCTAAAAGTCTTCGAATAAGAAATTTCGAGCAAAATTATCGGATAGGAAAATATGTAATTGTAAGGCTTAAAAACAATTGTTGACCTTGAAATGACCTTGAAGGATATCATGAAGGTCAAAGTTAAGGATAAAATCAAAGTCATAAAAAGATTCCTCGTTGACCTTACGCGACAATGGTTCCAATGACTTTTGTGACACTTTGTACGGATTAATTTTTCAATGGTAAAAACATACATAACATAAATTTCAAAATACGATTTTTCAAAGAGGAAAAAATATATTTGGACAAACTAAATGTGATTTTAAAGAATGACTTTTATACTTTAAGATGGGTGTGTGGTTTTGTGAAAAAAAATTTCTTCGAGATGTTATATAACCTCAAATATAAAGCAAAACCTCTATTTTGCCACTTCTAGATTAGACTATCTCAAAATGCTGACGCGATAGAGCATTTTTACGGCAAAGTTCGGATTCGGCATCAAAAAATTTACAAGACCTCATAGATTTCGTTCAGGTTGAAAACCTTGTTCGAACCAGCATCCTAGTTTTCGCAATAAGATTATAGTAAAATCTGATGTTACATACCGGACTTTTATTTCAATCTTTTCAACGTTAAATTTTCATAGTATACGAGTGAAATTAATTTTGAAAATATAAAAAAAAAAAAAAAAAAAAAATAACAAAAATAAATGAGAAATATTGTAAGCTGCTGTTTTAAAAAGCGCATGTATAATTTTTCTCGCTCGATGGCCCTTAAAAATTAACGAAATGCTCACGGTTGTTTTCTCTTTTTCTCATACGCACAGATTATTGACGTGTGTACGTACTGTACGATGTCCGAATACGTATAGATTATTATGCTGGCGTAGGCGAAAGAGAAAGAGAGAAAGAGAGAGACACAAGAATAAAAAAATTTATGAGCGGGAGAAAGAGGAGAGACAGGAAAAGCGAGAGGAAAGAGAGAGGTTGGCACGCCGCGATAACAGGGTGGGTAAACAGAGATAACGTGGTGCATGTTGTCCGCTCTAATGTATATATCTGTACACACCTATATATAAGAGAGAGCGCTTGGTCGACTCCAAGACATTTTACACATGCATATATATATATATATATATATGCACGCAAATTTCTTGTTTCGTTTTTCTCGTTCGTCTGCTGCTGTAACGTAGACACACACACGCACACACACACGCGCACATGAATTTGCGTGCACGAGCGTTCGTTATGTGCTTTTATATAGAATTTCGCCGGCCGTATCCTATCCGTATGGTAACCGATCGTCGTACCGCAAGCTTCCGAGAAACTTAACGAGGATGAAAAAAGAATCTATTTCATTCGCAACCCGTTTGTCGATTATCGCAATACACTTTTCTCGCTCTTTCTTAAACGCGATACTCTTTCCATCTCCCTTTTTTATCATTTATCTGGGAGTCTATATATAAATTCGCGAATTACGATAGATAGTATATAAATGTTTATGCATGTATACATATATATAGGTTGACAAGCTATTGATATTTTATCGATAAAATTTATACATGTTTCATCGATTTTTGGTTCATTCGATGAATCGCGTACCATTGGTTATATATATATATATATATATATATATATATATATATGGGAGAAATATGTGCGCTTTCAACTCTCCTCGATATATGTAGATATATATAAACCACGAGTGATATTCGATATGAACGCGATGAACTTAGTCTTACATCGAAAAACGTCTACATAATCCAGATTAGAAAAACACGTAAAAACGGAAGTTTGTTTTGCCTTGCAATAGTGTTACGTGAATAAACCAAGCTTATGTTTGGTACATTAACCGTGTACTTTATTGACTCGGAATGTTTTTCTTTCTTTCTCTCATGCGGTTTTAAAGTGAAAGAAAAAAAATTTAATTTTACTTTACGGCAACTTTGGGAACGAATTTTAATTTAATATCTGTACACACATATATATATATATATATATATATATATATATATATGTGTGTGTGTCAAAGCCCCCGATAGTATAACGAAAACTCGGTGAGTTTGCGTGCAACGTCGACCGTACGAGATGTTATTTCAATGAAAAGTAATCGTATATGTATTTCATTACGTAATTATTAATGGAAGTGTAAAGATTACTCAAGCGTCTATTACAAGCGGTCGTTACAACAACTTGTTTCGTAACTCGAAATTATCAACGAAAACCAACTATATATACGGTAGAACGTATAAAAGAAACGAAAGCATCGCGCGAAAAATTAAAAAGAGAACCGTTAAAGCTCGATCGAATACATACATACCATCTATGTGAACACATGCATACAATTCAATACAATAAAAAAAAAAAAAAAAAAAAAAAAAAAAAAAAAAAAATTAATAAATAAATAAATAAATAAATAATTTCGAGCTGCCAGCATTGCAGCATCGATGAAAGAGGACTCGATTCAAATGTGTATACGTATATAAACTCACACACGCGGGCGACGATCGTTAATGAATGAAAAATGCAAATGGCCCGTTTCCGCCCACCCACCACACCGCTTCTCTCTCTGAGTTTTTCCATTTGCACAATCGACAAAGTCGACGAACGGATCGCTTTAAAGGCCATTCCGATTCCCTAATCCATTGACGTTGTCGTTCTCGTTTTTTTTCGTAAATATATATATATATATATATATATATATATATCCCACCCACGTATCAACAGCAGCTGTCTACATACATACCTCATTGACAAAATGCTTTTCGTTCTTAATATATAAACGAGGCGTTGGCAGTTGACTTTGCGTGCGCGCACAAAAAAAAGAATAAATAATATTAAATGACTATGAGAACGACGTTGTTCTCGCGTATACATAGTGTGAGTACGTGGTTTAGAATTTTTAAACATATTTTGAGATTTACCGTAGGTTATGCTGGATTTGTTTATAGTAATAACATCAATGGTATTTTATACCTTATTAAAGTGGAAAATGCCATTCATTTAAATCAAAAATTCAAACGTAAAATTTTCGTTGTCAAAATTTAACTCATAAAGAGTTATTTTTGGAATGTTTTAAAATTAATTGAATGACACGATGAACAATAAATAAACTAATAATTGATTTAGGAATAATAAGAGAAAAATCTCACGGAATTACGTAAAATATTTTTGATAAAAGTTTGGTTACAAGCACTTTTAAGTCAGTTCCGACATCGTAATCGTTACAGCTTATGTTGTAAACAGCGACAACGAAACCAGAAAATATACCACGGTGGTAGGTGTTGCATAAAGAAGACGCGAAAGCTATCAAACCTCGAAAAATAAAATTATATAAGAGAGAACGCATCAAAAATTAAAAGAAAAATAAACTAAATTATTAAAACGAATTTCGCGTGTGACATAACCTATGAAAATCGGTCAAACTCAACAGCTGTAAGCGATAAACGCATACGTACAGAATCGAGCTTTGTTGGTTTTCAAAACCATTTTCTAACGCGCGAGGAAACGCGAAAAAGAGAAGGAAACAAAAAAAAAAAAGCAAAAAAGAAACGCAACAGATAACTAACGTAGGAGTCGAACGTTTGCGGAGGAGGCGCGAGACACACCTAAGTAAGGTAGGCGTTCGACAAGAAAGACAGAAAAGAGTATGAGAGAAAGAGAGAAAGAGAGAGAGAGAGAGAGAGAAGGAGCGCGGAAACGGAGACACACGAATACGCACACGCTCGACCGCTTTCATTCATGAAGGCGGACGGATTTCACCGGGTGTGTATACCTACGCGCTTATACTTATATATATATATATATATATACAAGAAGTATGCGCGATATACGTGTAAGAAAAGGAGAGAGAAACATGACGTTTTATGGGCTGCAGGGTAGAGCGCGGATGGAAACGCGCGCGGGCGACTTTCTCGCAAACTTTCTACATAACTCTCCTCTCTCTCTCTCTCTCTCTCTCTCTCTCTCTCTCTCGTAAGCGGGTTTTCATTCAACGTGCAATCTCCTATTAAGTTACTCCGACGGTTCTCTCTCTGCGCCATCTCGCTTGGAATTTCGAAGTGTATGCATATACATATACAAGATTTGCGATTTTATGTCCGACTTACTAGTCGCGCAAAATTTTGCTCTCGAGCTACCAGATGAAATGTTAAATTCTCTTTGAAGTTTCATTTTAAGGGAATTTTGACGACGCGAATTGAGCTGATATTTTTATTAAATAATATTTTTTTTTTTTTTTTGCGAATATCAACAAAATATATTTTGATTAAATTCTTTTGAATTGATAAAGTTGTATTGAATGATTTCTACGTTCGATTTTCTCTATGCAATTAAAGTTCATCAAAACATTTCTCCCTATACCATGAATGCAATGATCAAAATTTTTTTATTTACTTTTGTTTTTTTTTTTTTTTTTTTTAATTTAAGCTTTAATTTAAGTCACGGGTCTTAAACTTGATTTATAGATACACGCATTAGAATGCAGTTGTATTTAAATGACTCTCCTAGTAGTCGTTAAAATAATTGAATTTTTGTTCGATAGTCCTTCAAGGTCAATGGACTTTGAAGAAGGAATTTAGCCTCGCGTTACGAACTTTTTCCTTCTTTGACTTCGACATCTTTTTTTTTCTTTTTAATTATTGTGATTAACGCTAGAAATCGAATCCTTAATGATTGAAATTTAATGTTTCCCGTTTTATTAAAAAATTTTAATTGCGATACGGCAGCCTGATAAATAAGAATATAAATACAAATATTTTATTGAACGTATACTTTATTAAATTGATGTTATAAGCCATATAAGAATGAATTTAATAAAAAATATTTCAAATAATGTGGAAAGAATGAAAAATAAACAAAAAATTAATATTCATTCTAGTCAATATAGTTCATTCATTAAAGTTCACAGTAATTATGAATGAAAATCGTACATTAGATGAATTATTTAATTCATAAAATAGAAGGGCATTCCAATTTAAAGGTATAGCTAAAATACTTTTTGTCGATTTGTTCAATTTTAATACTAAATTTATTATTCGAAGACATAAATATCAATAAAGAAGATAATTATATTTTAACAGTAGTAAAATTCATTATATATCTTAAAAATTTTCTGTAAATATTTTTTTTTTTTTTTTTTTTTTTTTTTTTAAATGTTGTGTAGGCGAAAGATATAAAAATTTGAGCCAACGGCGAAAAATACTGTTCTGACAAATAATGGATTTGCTAATATACCGTGTATAATCTTGAATCGTATTGTTTGTAAAAATATGTAATTTAGAAAGCCGATAAATCAATGCTGGATGCATCGTTATTGCATCGGCATTTAAAAATGTAAATAAAAAACTAGAATCATCTTGCTGCGTCAAGTTGACATAACAATGTAGACTGACTGCGATCGATGTGAATGACCAGATGCCGGTGAATTATCCAAACGGAATAGAAAAGCCAAATGCGTAAACACTTATTAGAATTGCTGCTGCTGAGAAATTGAATGAATTTTTAAACGTCATATATCGTTGAATAAATTTTCTTTTTACTCCTTTTTTAAAGGAATATTAATAATAATAATAATAATAAAAATAATAATAAAAATAATAATAATAACGATAATAATAATAATAATAGCAAATAATAATAACAATAATAATAATATTTTTTATTATTTTGTTTGTAAATTTTAAAGCAAACTGAGCGTTGCTCAATGTAATAAATCGAACGAGTGATAAAACGTTAAAAATGTAACGTCATATCCTTATCTTTTCTAAAGATGAAGGCTTTTGATCACCTGTTCATTAACCAGCTTCAACAGATCGTTCATTCATGATGCAGTTGGCCACAAACACGTCTGCCAAAGATGAAAATACATTCGCGGAGCAGTGATACACTTTTGAATCAAATCTCAAAGGCAGTTACTGGCACGAAAGAATTATTATTCGTGTGCGCTGTGTCAAACGATATTTTATCTACCGAGCGTTTAATGCTTTAAATGTACGCGTAACATAATATAAAATTCTGTTCTACGCGCGTTGTAAATATTTATCGTTAAAGCTCGGTTGTATTTGTATCGCTATGATGTACTAATCTAACGTATTTGTTTTTTTTTTTTTTTTTTTTTTTTTTTTTTAAACGTTAATACGTTAAGAATATATCGTAGAGATATTTGCAGGAAGAAGATAGCCGATCGCATAACAATTTTCGAGTAGTAAATAGAGGATCAGAACATTATATTAAAATAAGATATGAAAGCTCACCGTTTCGACTGGGCGGCCGTGGAGGCGCAGGATAGTTCGGTGGCGTTAAAACCGGCGCAACAGCGGCGGCGGCGGCGGCGGCAGCAGCAATAACTCGTTGCTGCCTGGCGCAAGTCGATTTTGCGACCTCTGCCTCTGTCAGCGACGAAGTCGACGAGGATGGCGAACTGCCGCCGCTGCTGCCGCTGTTGCTGCTGCTGCCGCTGCTGTTGTTATTGCTGCTGTTGTTGCTGCTCTGCCAGGGTGGACGCCGCGGTGGCAGCGCCGGCGCCGGGTTGCAGTCCAAGGTATCCACACTTCCACACTTATCTATACACCTTGCACCACGAAAATATGCTTGTATGCATATATGCGATCTTATGAGTATGCGTACGGGTTATCTTTTTTTTCTTCAAATTTACGAATACGTATGTAAACGAAAATTTCCTCCCGTTTTTTCCCTTCTTCTTAACTCTTTTCTTTCCGTGTCTTCTTGCTTTTTCGCTTCACCCGCAGCGTATCATCGGAGATGAGGAAAAAAAATAAGGTACTCTCTCTTTCTCTCTTTCTCTTTCTCTCTCTCTCTCGTGCTCTTCTTTCTCTCTCTTCCTTCTTCTCCTCGTCCTCCTCTTCTTCTTGTTCTTGTTCGTCGAGCGATAATCTTTAATCTTCGCTGTGCTCTCTTTCTCTTTCCCTCGTAAGCGGCGGTCGCGAGACGCGCGCGGGAGGGATAGAGGGGCGGCAGCCGAGGAGCTCGACGAAAATCGAGAAACGAGGCGGCTGCGTGCTAGCGGCCGCAAGTTTCTTCTACTACTACTACTACTACTTTACTACGGCTGTCGCTGTTCTTCCTCCTCCTCCTCCTCCTTCTTCTTCTTCTTCTTCTTCTTCTTCTTCTTCTTCTTGTTTCTCGGGTCTACGTCATTACACGAGAAACTTGGTTGTGGCGAGGCAACGAGCCACGGCGACGAGGAGGAAGACTACGACGACGGAGATGACACGCCGCGGCGTGTCGTTCACGTTCTATACGTTATTGCACCCGGAAAAGGCCAAGGGGGGTATTAAAAAACAGCACTGGGGGACGACACCATTGGCTATGGTTGTGGTCGTGCCGCAGCATGCAAGCACGCACTCACGGGTACGTACACAAACACAAACGGAGTCGAAAGACGCGCACAATCATACACACTCTTTCTTTCTCTCTCTCTCTCTCTCTCTCTTTCTGCTTCTTGCTCGCGCTCGCGCGCTCTCTATCTATCTTTCTTTCTCTCTGTTTCCGTTGCTCGCGCGCGCGGCCCGGCGAGTCGAGAGTACTGTAGTAGTCAGAGTTATTCTCTTTCTCTTTCTCAAGCGGAGTCGCGTAGATAGAAGATCCGCGAGTAGAGTAGTCTTGCTCTCGCTCGTTCTCACTCTCCTCTTCTTAGCGCGTTCGTGGAAAGTACAAAAATATATATCTGGCCGCGGCTGCTGCTGCTGCTACTGCTACTGCCGTTACTGCTGCTGCTACCGCTGCTGCTGCTGCTGCTGCTTGTTTATTATCTGGCTTTCTTCTCTCCCGTGGAATATAATCGGGCGTTCGTAACCTCTCTCTCTTACTCTTTCACTCTTCTTGCTCTTTTCTTCTCACACTTTTTCTTTTCGTCCGTGTGTGTCCGAAGAGAAGAGCAATAGCTCGAACATTCGCGCACGAGACAGATCTGCACGTACAATGTATAATGCATATATAAATATATATATATAATGTACACACACCAGTGGCCCGTACAACGGAGAGCGGCTTTTTCTTTCTCTCTCTCTCTCTCTCTCTCTCTTTTTCTCTCTTTCTCTCTTTCTCTCTTTCTCTCTTTCACTTTTTCTCTTTTACTCTGTTCCTATCAGTTACTCGCGAAGTTACTTTGGTGCGGCAACCCGCAAGAGCGTCCAGCACCTCCTTCTTTTCCTCTTCTCATCGGCGCACATGTAGCCGTTACCGTGCTCTTTTGCGTATGTACACACACGCCTACGGGACGTTTGTGCTTACACAAAAGCTATACTTACGTACACTTACGCGCGGCGGCGGCGACGGCGAACAGCAGTCTCCGCGGCGTTTTCTGCGCCCGTGTAATGTGCGAGAGGAGCTCGCGCGCGCAGCCACCACCGACTCGATCGGCTAAGCTGCCGATCTCTTTCGCGAGTGCACCGAGGGCTGAGGAAACGTAAGAAAAACAACAACCGGGCGAAAAGAAGAGCCGAGTGAGAAAACTTTCTCTCTCTCTCTCTCTCTCTGACACGGCGTTTTTCGTTCCTCTCGATGACCGTTCGTTCCGGCGCTTCGTTGATTATTCCGCGTACACGCGCGCAAATATACGTGGCCCCGTTGATATATACTCGGTGCGGTTGGGCCTCCGAGAATGAACGCGCGCCGCTTGTGTGGGTATGTACGTGCGCGCACGCCCGTGTGTCCCACGTATGTTTATGCGTGCGCGCGTATCTGCATGTGTGCGTACGTGTGAGGCGAGCGAGCGAGCGAGCGCGCGTCCGCTGCGACAGAGAAAGGAGATGCGGAAAGGAGGAAGAGCCGAGCCGAGCCCTACGCTGGCTGCTCTGCTACTGCCTCTCTCTCTCGGCTTCTTCTCGTTCTTCGTTCCGCCGCCACCGCCGCACACAGCCGCTCGCCACCACCTCCACCGTAGTCGTAGTCGTCGTCGTCGCCTCTCTCGTCGCCTCGCGCGGCTCCCCGACGCTCCTCCGTACGTGTATGCGCGCGCTCCGCGTGTACGTGTGCGCGAGCGAGCACGGCGTTATGTAGCTTCGTCTCTGTTTAGGTTGACCGCCAGTAAACGGGCTTCATTCACTGCTTATTTTATACGTCCGCAGAAATAGCTTGCGCTACGCGCGCACACACACCGCGCGCCCGACGAAGACGGAGATAGAACAGAGAGAGGGAGAGATCGAGTAAGCACGAAGGAAAGAGAGAGAGAGAGAGTGAGAGAGAGAGAGACAGGGGGGGGGGACGCGTTGTAGCGTGTGTTCACCAACTCTTTCACTCGTACGTGAAAAGTGATATTGACCAACAGAGCTTCTTTCGGTAGATCGGAGAGCTCCTTCACCTGCGTACGAGACGATCTTGTAGAGAGGGCTTACACCTTTTTTCATTCTTACATATTTGTGTGTGTGTGTGTGTATGTGTGTACGTGTGTGTATTTATCCGTCTGTGTCTCTATTCCGTGCGTTAGCCTTGTTGTTCATTGCTGCTCCGTCGTCGTCGTCGTCGTCGTCTTCTTCTTCGTCTTCTTTCGTTGCCCTCGATCTTTTCTCGAGTTCCGAAAGCATTGCGTGCAAGCGCGCTCTTCCGCACCTACGGCGACGGAATTATATGTGTGTGTACATGTGTGGTAAATAAATGTTTAATTGCAGTTATTGAAGTAAAAGGATGATAGAAAATAAATTTTTGAAAAAAGTTCTTTTGCATTAAGTATGTAAATTCAATATTAGCTGTTCATTTAGAAAATGTTGTTTTAAATAGAAAAAAAGTTTTTTGCGTGAGATTTTTTAAGCTTAATTATTATTGTAATTGATTGTTTTACTTGCACTTTAATTAGGAATTATTTTTAATTCTAATCATCACTTTATCTTTATATTATATCAAAAATACACAAAAAAAGAAGTATAAATATTGGAAAAATACAATAATATAAAATTAAAAATCTACCTGCTTTTTTTTTTTTTTTTTAAACACTTATTTAACATTTGCTAAAAATCTATTTATTGGCATTTATAGTAATATTAATATACGTTAAAAATTTACCTTACACTAATTATTCGTTATAACATTAACACAATATATCGGCACCTTCAAATATTTAAAATACTAAGGTTTTGGTTGTTATTAATTTTTTCCCGACTTATCGAATCACCATAGTAACGTTTGAAAAAAAAATTGTAAATTGCAAATTGCACAATTGGTTTATAGTAACATTAAGAAAGATGCAATAGTAAATAAAAAAATTTGACGAGTCTCGTGTCTCCGTTCCAGCTACAATAAATGATGGAAGGGCATAGATACGTGACTTTTACTCGAGCTCTTGGTTTTCCGTTTCTTTTTTTACATTTTTTCTTTTGTCGCTTACTGATACAGCGCTCTCGTTTATTATTTCGTTTCTCTCCCTCGTTTCTGTTCTTTCCTCATACACGGAGATGGTATACTGGTTGATCCTTTATTCGAGCGAAAAAAAAAAAAAAAAAAAAAAAAAGATTGGCGCACATGGATAAAGCTGGAGGGAAAAAACGTCGGGTACGTGTACGTGCATAAAAGAGAGCGTAAGTATAGAGTCGAGCTACCGGTGTACTGGACTTTTCTTACTATCTTCGTGTGTACAACTCGAGGCACTACGGCCGGGAATCGAAGTCGCTGCAGAATGAGAGATCGGCTCCTTTCATATATTACGTGTTGCACGCAAAAATCCAGCTCTGCTCTCTCTCTCTCTCTCTCTCTCTTTCTTACATATAGTGAGCTAGAGAAAGATAGCGCGGTGCAGGTAAAAGGACTTTCGACGACGACATCGCATTGCATATATATATATATATATATATACTTTAAGCTCAAGCTTATATACAACGTGCATATATAGTACTTATGTGAATGTATGTGTATGCATGGATCTTTCAATCGAGCGCATGCTCATATATATATATATATATATATATATATATATATATATATATATATATATATATTTCTGAATCACTGTACTCGCACCTCGCGCAGAGAGTCTACGGGAATACTCAATTGAAAAATTCAATCGATTGAACGATAATTCAAGTGAATTACCGTTTATTTCATAACCCCGGACGATGCTAATCGATTTTACCAAGATATCCGATGATTTTATATCATTGTTTATCAAGCGTATGGTACGAAACGTATACCGGCGAACGTAACGCGACGATACATTATACACATTCAAGTACAAAAACGCATACACATACATGCACACAGATACGTCTTTCTCTGTCGCTCATAGCCCCGGGTAATTGAAAAGGTATAGTGCAGCACGCTAGAAAGAGTCGTAGTGTATACGAAGCGAGCCGAGCGCATTCACGACGGCTGCAGCGACACGGCGCGGCCTCGCGGCAGCCATGTCGCGCGCGATTTCGAGAGGCCGCGCCGCCAGATGCGTACCTAGTCGATCCTTGTGCCCCGTACCGATCTTTCTATTCCACGGTGGTAGATTATTATTTACTTCGCTTCTCGTGGATTTTCTTTTCATAATAATTATTAATTTCAACGTACGAATTTTTATTAATCTATAAATTAATCTATGTATATTCGAATGCCGATTTATTTTAATTAATAGGAGAAAATATTTTTAAACAAATTATTTAAAAATGACAATCGCTTAATTAATTATTTTTATTTGAATTTACTAAGACATAATGCATTGCATGATTATAAAAATTCGCAAGTCAAAATGTAAATCTAAATCGTAATACATAAATAAACCACCAATAAAAACAAAATATTTTTAAAACAGAGTTCAACGTCATTGCACAATTTCAATAAATTATTTTCTCGTATTCTAAAATTCTAGTAGACGAAGGAAGCATTACAAGTCGAATAAATTAAAACCACGATGTTTACGATTCCCTGTTTACAAATAAAAATGCAAAGCAGCATTCGACCATAAATTGACATCTGGTTAATAAAAGCACAAGAGAGCGAGGGCGAGAGAGAAAGAGAGAGAGAGAGAGAGAGAGAGAGAGAAGGAAGGCTCACTTATAAGTCTCGGGAGCCCACATTGAGAGCGCGATCAACGAGAAACAGAGAGAAGTTGGGTGCAGCGCGCATGCGCAATGGGCACGGTTTTAACCGAGTAGTATACACGCGTTTAACTCCGTAGTCGTAATCGTGTCCCTCTCTCTTTCTCTTTGAATTCACGTACAAGCGAGAGCGACGTTCTCGTGGTTCGCGCAACGCCATTGCCATTCCGTAGCCAAACGCGATCCTTCATTCATGCTCGTGTTGCACGAGCTAACCAGTGACGGATTATTCGAGCAACTTCACCCTGCGCACTTTTTTTTATCTCTTTCTATTTTTCTTTACATTGCTTAAATTTTAAATCCTTGTATTATTTTTATTTCTGGATTTGCTTAGTTAGTTTTATTTTAATACCATCTCGATTTCAAAATGGTAATTTTTAACGTAATACATGTCTTTAATCCAAAATACGAATAGATGGCTTTTCAAATTGTACCAACGACAATTTTAGTGATATTTTATTGACTTTACTTTTATTTTGCTATTAAAAGTTCATACTGTAAGATTTTTATTTGAACTTAGATCAAAGTATATGGTATATTAGCTTCACTAAATTATAGATATCATTAAATGCATAATTATCATACTTAGCAAAAAAACAATTTTACGTTTCTTAGAACATTATCCGAATGAAAATTATTTATCTAACAAACAATGAAAATTATTTATCTATTACTTCGTTGAAATCTTCGATTATTATTTTGGAATATTCGAATTATTTCAATGCGTAAGTAGATAGAGTCCGAGTTGGGTGAGCTGAAGTATAACCTACATCAGCAGTTATCTACTTGTTTCGCCCATACCATCAAATTCTTTTATATACTTATTTTATTTTGCATCATAAATTACAATTTTTATAAGAATGTAGCTATAGAATATTTGCCATTGTTAAACCTATCATAATTATACATCGATTATAAAACTTGACACATAAAATGAAAAATGTATGAAATATCATCTTAATTATTGAGTAGTCAAAGAATTTAAAAATATTAACGAGGTAAATATAATGGTATTATTAATAAAAAAAATAGACTGAGAAGTTGCATAAACATAAAATTAATATTATTCTTTTGATTATAAAATAATATAATACAAATAAATTAATATATCATAAATTTTTTTAATCATTTAAATTTTTGATTGCAATCAACTCAATCTGCAGTAAATTTTAATACTATTACAATTTTGTGATATTTTAAAAATAATAATTCTCTATAAACAATGAGTAAGTATACTTAATTACACCTTTTCACTTTAGAGAATTGTTCATTTTTTCCCGCTTCGCAAATGATTATTTACATGTATGAAAATTTTTTTTTTTAATCCATTAGAATAAATCTTAATACAATATGTTGCTTGGATTTTAAGTAGAATGATGACGTTATGGTGAGCCATCGATGAGGTTTAGTTATTATCGCGAATAGATATCTGATTTATCACGTAAACACAATCAAAAAAAGGATCTGATGTCATAAAATATTGTTTTGGAATATGTCTACAGAGTACCGACAAAAGTGAAATTAATTTTTTTTTTTTTTTTTTTTTCATAGAGAAATGCGTCCAAATTTTGACAATAAATAATTTTCATAGAGAAATGCGTCCAAATTTTGACAATAAATAATTTATTATCTTAAATAAACACGAAAATTGTTAATGTAATAAAAAAAAATGATAAAAACAATTATTTCAATAGGGCAAAAATTACGAATCGATTACTTAAAAATTATTAATAAATAACTTTTTAACACATTGTATACATTCTGACATCCTCTATCGAGTCTCATTGAGCTGTTTAAGGTAAACATTAGTTATAAGTGTGCGTTTATTGAAGAGCTCCGTGTCAAAGAATGAAAAAAAAGCTCTAGAATTCAGTTTCTCGAAAACTTTTGCATTAAAACAGATAAAAATAGTAGCAGTAGTACGCGACGCGCTCAACTAAACTCGAGAGTAACAGCGGCACTCGAGCAATGTCATTGCTTCATTAAAGAGCCGATATAAAATGAAAAAAGTCCTCGTTACACCGCGAGCAAGTTTGAAAGAAACAAGAAACTGAATAACGAAGCAACCCGGTAAAAATTATACACGTATCCCTCGTAAGCGTTCGTAATACGTAAGTACATGTAGCAAAGTATGCGTGTATATATATAGGCGTATGCACGCGAGTAATGCGAGCGAATATCTCGAGCGACGAGGCATAAGCGGCGATGTTCCTCGCTTGAATTAATAAGTCGTGGAGAGCAGTGCGTACGGCCCATACTTGGCACGTGATATTCGCGTGTGGGAAGAGGCTCAAGGTTCCTCGCGAGTCCAACCTCTCCGAGGCATTGGGTTACGGCTCTCTCTCTCTCTCTCTCTCTCTCTCTCGTCGTTCTATACGTACGCGTACATACACGTCTCTCTGCTTACGTACGTACATATACGTATATATTTAATAGCGAATGTTAGTTTAAGTACCCATCACGGGGGGAGATGCGACAAAAAAATTGTTGCCTTGCGATGCTTCAGCGATCGTTACGTCGTGGTACAGAACGCGGAGGGATGATTAAAGAGAAGTTTGCTCGCAAGGAGGTTGAAAGATATTTTATCTTTCAATATGTTTCAGAGTTAGATGAATCCTTAAAGTTTAATTAACTCTATTTTAAAGTATAAAGCTTATCATCGAGGGATTTTTATTTAGAAAAATATCGAGGACGATGTATTATTATAGCATTTTTAATATCGGAATACTTAATGTAAGAATTGATATTTCTGTAACATAATATTCAATTAAATTCATTATCTAAATTAATGAAATTAAAAAAAAAAAAAATAATGAAAACCAAAAAAGAAAACAAAAATTTTAAATATCTATAAGTAAATATCAAAATTAATCGCGTATAAATAATGTTATAAATTTCAAAAAACGAATTTACATTCTAAGCGGTACATGTATATTATTTATACGGCATATCAGAAAATATTCTTTAACACATTGATCGAAAATCTTATTAAAATTAGTTGCAGTGTTTTGAGCGTCCATTCGTCACTTTCTGCACTCAGATAAAGCAATATTTCATATGTACTTCGAACAAATCCTAATTTAGATTCTCGACTCGTTTACTCTGTATATGAAAAGCTTTGAGCTTTTTATACGGTTTATCTCAACGATTGATGAAAATCATCGATAAGTTACAGGTAAACGTTGAATGTTTAATTAAAGAAATAATTTACGAGATAAGTGAATCAAACGATTTCTATGCATAAAAGTACTTTTCTTCGAAGATAATCCGCAAGTTTTACAGCTATTGAGAATTTTTTTGTTGAAAAAATAATGTGTATAAAACTTTGAAATATAATAAATTAGCAATTTTTATTATATTTATTTTATTTTAATATTTTTTTTTTTTTTTTTTTTTTTTTTAATTGTTTTGTAATTTTATTGTAACTTTCTTTTTTTTTATTGTAATAATTTTTTTGCAAATCTTTAAAAAGAGAATTTTTATTAGAGTATGGCATATAAGTTTACAAATATATAAGAATAAATATTTATTTTGATATATTTTTCTCTACAAAAAAAACATATAATAATAGCAGTAAAAAATAAAAAAAAAATAATTCTTTGTAAAAAAAAAAAAAAAAAAAAAAAAAAAAAAACAAGCAGTTAATAATTCGACGACATACAACACCGTCGGTTAGATATAAGTTTCACATGTTCAAATATCTTTTTGACTATTTTTATTTTCTGGGTTTTAAAGTTTACTGGATTGATTAGACGTATGTGTTAAATTTCACAGAGTAAGTGAGAAGTTAATTAGAATTCGTTAAATTCGACGCAACTGCTTGTAAAATGCTTTTGTCATATTTTTCGCTGAGCAAGATTTTTCGTTAACAGCAATTGTTCTTTTTTGTAAGAAAAAAATTGTTTTTCTTTTTTTATCGTTTGTTTTACTTTACGCCGATTTTTTTGATTTGATGAAAATAATTGGTGTAACGGAATGAATTATTCATCGATTTATTTATTTATCGAAATAAGTGCGAGTAAGCGTAAATGCGTTTGTAATGTTAGATTACGTAAAATAGATTTAATTTACAATATTTGTAGAATCGATCGGTTAACCAGGAAATAAAACTTATAAACAAGCGTATAACTGTTTTTGTTGCAGAAGTGAGACTCTGAGTAACTCAGAGCAACTCACTGATTAACCGAATGATTGTTCCAACTTTTATTTCTTTCTACATTGTTAAGCAAGAGAGAGAGAGAGAGAGTGAGAGAGAGAGAGAGAGAGAGAGAAAGACAGATAGACAGGCAGACAGAAAAGTTAAGTAAAAGAATAATATAAAGTAAAAAAGTATTTTAAAAGACTAAAAAGAAAAGATGATTTATAATTTTTTAGCGATGTATTAATTGGCTTTTCTTATTGTGTTAGTCAGTTGCCTCAGCTAAAAATTTACCTTTTATATCGAATTAATTTGAAATGCTTGATTGAGTATAAAAAAAAAAGAAAAATTAACTGATTAAAAATGAATGAAAAATTGTATATAATGTAAAAGCCGAATGATAAAGATATTCATAAACGCATAGTTTGCCTTCATGCATAAATTTTTAGATACGTATAAAATGACGGATTCTCACAAGTCGCGCTGCATTTATGCCGCTGCAATGATAAAATATGCATTTTCTGTGGATGAAATATACCGATTGATAAATTTTTCAAAATTATTTTAAGCCTCGATATGTTTTTACTAGTATTTTAATTGCCCTGAAACAGTGTTAATTAGCAAATTTTCAGTTTTTCAATGAATATCGAAGGCCGATTGTCCATTCTATAACTTATTATTATTATTCATACTTAATGATTTTAACCACGTGTACATCAATTATTGTGCGTCTCATTTCTATTTTACCTCAATCCTTATTAATGTAATTAAATATAATTTCATTTAAAATCTTCTCGGACTCCTACGACGATTGGTTGTAGACAAAGTTCACTCAAAAGATTATTCGTAGTGCTTTTTCATAACGCTGCCTTATACATTGGATGAAGTTTGCAAAACTGGATTGCAGTATTGATCGAAACACTTGAGATATTTTTCAACCGAAAAACTTTGGATTAGAAATCCATGGTCATATTGACCGGACACTCTATGCTTAGAAAATAATAATAGCAATTAAAAGTTAGGCATAGAAGTTTAAAATTTGAATTAAACTTTATCCAAGTAACTTTTCTTATTTTCATAAAAAAAATATTAAATTTAATTACCCTTCTTTTCAAATTACGAAATAAATAAAATATTTTAAATTTATCTTTAAAACTTAAAGTTATCACATAAATTCGCCCTCGGCAAGCATCTCTTATTCTATTGCACAGAAGCACAAAGAAAAAAAAGAAGTGTGAGTATATATCTTGAAAAATTCCATACGAGCCCATCTGTCGCAGCATATCTTGTTGGCGAATTGCGTAGCAAAGCAAAACTTAGTCGTCGTCGTCGTCGTCGTCGTCTAGAAGAAGAAAAACGGACTCGCCGGCTGCGTCGCGAGCTACATAATCGCGAGCGTTCGCGCGTGTATATGTATATCTATGTATTTATATACATACATATACGGGCCGTACGATACAGAAGAGAGAAAGAGAGGATATCCGGCGCATAAACCGGAAACGTTTCCCGTCGACGCCCACTGCGCCGCGAAAGTGCCGCTGCCGCCGTCGTCGTCGTCGTCGTCGTCGTCGTTGTCGTCGCGGGGATTCGCGAAAGAAAGAGAAAGAGAGAGAGAGAGAGAGAGAGACGCGTTTCCGTCACGCCTCCCGAAACGCCGCGTACGCGCGTATCCTTTACTCCTTCTCGCGAGTTTACAATGTGGGCCACGCGACTCGTGCTCGCTTCCGTAGTATACGCACACAGTTTTAACATTTATTGCCGCCGATGTTCCATCTGTTCGCGTTTTATACGCGAATATTATGTATACTTGTATATTACGTTGAGAATCGTGATATTGTCGAGAATTTTTTTTTTTTTTTTTTTTTTTTTTTTTTTTATCTTTGATATGTGAAAAAGAGACGCGCGATTCGAAGTAATGTTTCGATAAAATTTTTTAATTAGAATTTTGATGTAAAATTGAAAATAATTTATTATGTTTATATGAATGATTGCTTAGTTATATTAATTTTTTTTTTTTTTTTTTTTTTTTTAATAATAAATTTTATTTTTATCATCATTAGCATTTCAACTCTAACGATTATCATCTATAAAAAGTAATCTTTTGGGATGAAAAACACCAAAATCTTTTCAATAAATAGATCATATATTTCTATTTTTTTTTTTTTTTTTTTTTATTATAATGAAATTACAAACAAACTTTAAATTCTAAATTACACAACTCTACTGTAATTCTCTCTAGAAACAACGATAAAATACTGCCGGTAATAGCTGAGATACCGATCACCGATACACCGAATCGCGAGAATGTACGCAAAGCGAGCCTAAAGCACGCGTGCTCGAGTGTCGAGTCTTAGGGCTGCACCGGTGTGTCGACTATATTTAAAATTTAACGCTCGGTAACGCGTACGTGTATGATGCTTACTTACGGGCGAGTACGGGCCTCTAAATTACATCTAATTGACTGTCAAATTGCGACAAACTGCGCTATATTTAGCGTCTCTTTATTACTCGCATCCTTTTCGGCACGGAAGCCTCTTTGTCCTTTTCTTACACGCGGAGATTATGTCGTTTCTTTTCGCCTTCGTATACTTTCCTTTTTTTCTCTCTCTTTCTCTCTTTCTCTCTCTCTCTCTCTCTCTTTCTCTCTTCCCTGTTTTCTTAATGTGTGTTTTTTCGTTTTATCTTTTTTTTTTTTGCGCTTACGTATACACGCGTACATAGGCCGCGCGCTTATCCTTGGACGTGGCCAAGCGCCATATACAGCCTTTAGACAATTACAGGGTTAATTGGTTAATTAACTTAGACAACTGCTCCTTGTCAGTTCAATGCGCCGAACGACGGACGCTTGCCTGCTCTTTCTTTTTTCTTTTGCCGTCCTTCTTTGCTTTTTGCCTTTATATCGGCGCTCGAATTCTTTTGGTGCTCGTAGCAGCTCTCTCGATGTTTTCCTGGAAAACGAGAGCTGTCCGCTCGCTGACGAATCGCGCTGCAACTTATCGAGCGGAAGTGCAAAATTTAAATTTTACCTTCGGCATCGTTTGTCGCTTACCAACGATGACGTGTAATACAGTCGGCGCGCGTTTCTCTGCTGAATGTATTCCGAGATAATGAAAATTGCGATGTTGATTTTTAATGCTTCGTATTGGTAATATAACTATCGAAGCATTTTTTTTTTTTTTTTTTTTTTTTTTTTTCATTAAAATAATAAATTTATTTCTTCAAATATCGATAGAATAACGTTTAAAGAATTGTTACGTCTCACGTTGATAAAACTATCGTTTAATTGAAATGTTATATTTCTTTCTTCGTTTATCATTATCGTAAAATCGAACAATAATTTTAAAGCGATCAATTTTTTAAAAGCCTTTATACACGTCAACAGCACGAGCCGATTGAATCAACGTCAGCAAAAGCATATCGATGCATCCAAAGTACGTCAGTAACCTCGCATTATAACGCGAGTGTGTACGTTCGAAATCAAAAGAAAGAAAAAAAAAAAAAAAAATGTATGTAGCGATGGCCTCGCGCAGTCGTACTTGCGATGAACTCGTAATGCGAACGATACGAATATGCATTTTTCATAAACGCGCGTACCTATAACATACACGTACGCGGACACGCAACCTGTGTGTGTGTGTGTGTGTGTGTGTGTGTGTATGTGATGCCGTGAACTCGTCTCCCTCCTGCGCGTCTCTCGTTGTAGAGATAATCCACGCAACGATGATTATCTCTCAAGGACGTGGCTTATTTTATTTCACCGCGTTGTATTCTATCGATAAAGATACTTCGAAGTGGATCGTTAATTTTATGTTGTTAAATAGAGTTTTCATCAAATGAGTGGATAATTTGTTTTTTTTTAAATTATTAATGTTTTATGAATAGTTTCGATGATTAATATTAAATCTTATCCAACGATATTCCCTTTGAATTCTACTTTGATTCGTAGCATAGATTCAATGAAGAACGATTTCTACCTTCTCACGCTTTGACACACCGCTAGTTAAAAAAAAAAAAAAAAAAAAAGAAAGAAAGAAAAAAAAGACGAATCTTAGAGCAATAACAACGACGATCGATCTCCTTGGACGTTTTCGGTCTATTTTTCGCTCGATATACCTTCTTCGTTCTTCCTCTTCTTTATATTTCAACGGGGCTTTATCGCGGCGAGTGCGCAATATATATATATATGTACATAAATTCCAATGGGTGATCGGCCGTTATATGGCGAAAACGAGCGGAGGCGGTGCGATCGATAAGAGAGCCTCGACAAACCCACGCGCTCGACGTAGAGCCAGCGTAACGACGAGCGGAGCAATGAATGAATGGATGAATGAAACTTGCTCCTTCCCTTCTTTTTTTTTTTCTGTTTTATCTCGCGCACACGTGCGCGCCCATGGGCCTTTCTTTTTATTTTTTTTACACGTACTAAATTGTCCGTTGGATTTTTCAATTATTTGTATATAGATTGAATATTTGGACACGCGTTTGTGACGCGTTTTTTATTATTATTTTTTTTTTTTTTTTTTTATTCCGTTGATTGGTAAATTTCAGGTTAATAATTGTCAAGTTGGTCGTTTTAAAATTTGTAATTTTATTTAGAATCTAAAACGACTTGATTCTAAAGAAACTTCGTAGAAAATTTAATATTGTAAATAAAAAAAAATATGATAAAATTTTCTATAATTGCAGGAGAGAGACGTTATCGTTTTTCACCTTAAATTAAACTATATCTTGTAACATCGATACATACACCTTTTACTTTGGCAAAAACACAACACTTTGCGCAGATTTCGCATACGACCTACGAGTTATACGATTATCTCAAAAGCAATTTTCCTCATTACCAGTCGATGGCCTCGTCAGTGCACGCGGAAAATGAAAGCCTCTTCGGATCTCCTCTCTTTCTCTCTCTTTTCTTTTTACACCTCGAGATCGAGCTTTCGTATTTTGCAGTCTACGTGGTAAGAGAAAGATGGTTATAGCGGCAAAGGAGATAAAGATAGCGAAAGAACGAGTAAGCGGGTGGCCGTTAGAAAGGAAAAAAGACGCATCCTGTTTCCGCTGAAACGAGATTGGCGCACCCACGCACAGAAAAATAACTCGCTCTCGCGAAAGTCTCCCTCCCTCTCTCTCTCTCTCACACACACACTCTTAAGTATCTCAATATGAATTTAACGCTCGCCTTTTAGAAATGGAATTTTTCTCCAGTGATAAATAAAGTTTTCAAAGGCCAGGTGCGCTTAGACGTTTTGCTGAGCGATCTGTTATTTTTTTTACCGACGACAAAGACGACGAAAAAGGTACACGCTTACTTTTATGCTTCTCGTCTTTCGTTCTTTAAAATTTAGATGAATTTCTTTGCGGTTAACTTTTTATCCAGAGTCAGGCATATATGTAATCGCAAAACTTTTGTTGACGTTTTTAATTGAGACGTTGTTTTCTTTTTTATTTTTGTGTATTTACATTCGAGATACTGAATTATAATATCTACTCCGATATTAATTGTTATATACATAAAAATAAAATCAAAGAATAATTTTATATAAATAAGAAAGAGATAATAAAAGTAACCAATGATTATAAAAAATAAAAACAGATTTAAAATTTCTTGGCGCAGCGATGCTAAACATCGTGCTCGAACACGATTGATAAAATATGAAAGAAAATAAATGCAGAATTATCGTTTTTATCAATAAACAATTGTTTATTTAATAGTCTTTCAAAACTATTAAGCCACATATGTAAAAAGTAATTCCAAAACGTTCGAATTTATATCCTATTTAAAGAAGAAATCCGACAAAAGTCGCGCGCCTAAGCACACTTTCAATGTGGCGATCGGTTAATTACATAAGCCGATGGAGATACATAATATTTATATATCGCTCTCATTGACTGCCACAGTAATCCGGGCGCTCATCGTATTTTTACTTATTATATTTCTTCTCTTGTAAAATAGTTTATCAAACACCCGCATATCGACACGCCTTGTTTTAACGCCACAACGTCAAATAAATTCGTCGACGAGAAAAAACTCACGTGAGCTTGAAGTATCGTTCGTTCTTTCATCTCTCTCTTTCTTGCTCGTTCTCGCTCTCTCTCTCTCTCTCTCTCTCAATCTATTTTTAATTCTCTTTTACATTGATAAACGCATAACTCAGACAAATAAATCATACACAAAATTATAACGTATCATAAGTCGTTGTGAACGATGCAACAAATTTTCCTTTTTTTTCCATTATGTGCAACAATGACTTTATCTTCTTTTCAGTTAGTGACGAATTACACTGTTAAATTGACGCATCTTCTTTGACAATAATAATAAAGATGTAAGACGATGGACGAAGAAAACTAAGCACAATTTCTTTTTATTTGCTTAACGATATTGATGATTATTGTTTTTTTTTTATTACATTTACTTTTATTTATTGATGCTATTATATCACACTTTGAATAATTAATTGAGAATCAAAATAATGTTTGGTTAAGATCTTCGTTCAAATGTAGTACATTTGATGAAATTATTAGCCTTTGACTAAACATAACAATCGAATTAGATTTAAAAACTCAACTTAAAACTATATTGAAAAAACTTTGATAATTGCAGTTTTACACAAATTGTTGATTTTAATGTATCTTTTACTTAATTTTTTTTTTTTTTTTAATCAAACATTTTAAATAAATGGTCACAATAATTTGATAAAATGTTCGTTTTACGAAAAAATGTTTTAACGTTAAAGATTATTTCAATGCCTCGTAAAATATTTTTAAAATGTGGACGGTCAAAAGTGAAAATTTTCAAAATGATCTCTTATTTCATCATATTTGATTGTAAGCAAAATATGTATATTGATCTTGAATGATTTTAGAAATTTTATTATCGAAACTTTTATGTTTTATAGCCAATATATCTACTAATCGTCATTCTTTTCCGTAATTTTATCAATTTCGAAATCGCAAAACCTTAGATTAATCTTATTTGTTAGTTTCTCAAATCTAACGATGAAAGACTGCTAAATTTCATAGTAGTTTTTTTTCTTTTTTCTTTTTTTTTTTGTTATATATTTCAATTCGTAAAAAAAAAAGTAATGAGAGATTGATTTAAAATGTTTTATAATTTATTTCCATGTAATAAAAGGAAAACAGGCAGTTTTGTCGTTGATAAAAACATTTGAGTAAATAACATGAAAAAAAGAAAAAAAATGAAAACGAAGCAAAAAATCTTTCTATGAACATATAATATTATCTCAATTTAAAAAATAAAAATAGAAAAAAAAATTAAAGCAAAACATTTTTTTCTTCGTTCAATTTTCTTCGATATTCCTTGGTCACATAGACATATATATCTTTACCTTAACAAACTCTTTCTTTCATACTAAATTATCGCTACATATACTTATTATCTCTTATTTAGCTTTCTGATGATTTATTTATTTATAAGATTGCACCTATTTAACTAATATATGTAATTCTAATTCTTTTTTACGAATGCACATGCACAATTATTATCTCATCTTTACTTGTCCTCTTATTTTACTTTTTTTTTCTATGCCATAAATTCTGCCTTATTAGACTCATTTTATTATCGGTCGTTTCTCTACATGCGTGTCGTTTTCTATCTTTTTTTTTGTGCTCAACGTGTACATATACATACGCAATTGCAACTGTACAAAATCCACGATCTTTCCCTTTATTTTTTTCTTTTTTTTTTTTTTAAACCTTTACCTCTCTTCTTTTTTCCGCATTTTCGATTCATTATTTGACAAAAATCACATGCGCGAGTATATGTGAAATGTAAATATGAAAAAAAAAATCAAAGAGACGTTTTCAAGAAAAATCTAATTTACCATCCAGTCCCCGCTGAATATAAATGAAAAATTAATTCGATGTTCACAATTCTGTAAAATCTTGAAGAAGAGCAAAAAAAAAAAAAAATTGTTTATCTCTGCAGAATTTCATATAGTTTCATGCTATGCAAACTATTTATTATTAAATTTTAGTATGCACAAAAGCCATTAACGTATGCTATTATTGTTATTATTATTATTATCATTATTATTATTATTATTTTTGCGTTCAATAAAAACAATACGATGTCAATACGAATTATCGTTAAAAGATTTCCTTTTAAAGTTAATTTATATAATTTCAACGTTTTCTCCTATTAATAAATATAAAATAAAAACAAAATTAATTCTTATAACTTCCTTTCAATTTCTATATTTGTCTCTCCCTCTCTCTTTCTCTCTTTTTCTCTCTCTCTCTCTCTCTCTCTTCAAGTTGCACTAATAAACTAACCTCACTTTTAATTGGCCATTTTCAAACCTCGAGCGCAATTCGAGGAATTTGTAATTCGCGTCTCCGACAAATTACTTATAAGTATGTATGTATTTGTAAGTGTATGTATATGTGGATGCGTATATATGTATACATGAGAGGCGGTTCGGTGATGAAGGTATATAATCAACGTAAATACTTGCGATGTCATTATTGGCTCAGAGACACATATTTTTCTTTTCTTCTTCTTCTTTTTCGTACATTTATGTATGTATATAAAAAGTCCATCTCACGACTCTCCTATTATCGCAGCAGCGAGCTCGTAAAAAGGCGCGACGCGTGCGTTGCGATTCACGCGCGAAGTGCTTTGTTTTTCATTTTTCATTTTATTTATTTATTTTTTCTTTTTTTTTTTTTTTTTTTTGTTTGTTCTGCCGTTTTACAGCGGATATATATATATATATATATATATATATATATATATATATATATATATAAGTATGTATACGGGCATGCGAGTGTGTACGTGTATGCGTGTAAGTGTGTGTGTTCGTGGGTGGAGTCGATATCGGTCGCTTCTCCGATGTATCTCCCCTTTCTTGATGTACGCGACCGAAGAATGAGATGAGAAATTGGAAAATTAAAGAATTTGGAAGAGCTTCTTGAGTTCCACCATCAGCTGCCAGTCAGTTTTTACGAGATCGTCTCGGAAGTAATCCTTGCACGCATCTATACTCTGTCGACTTATCTGTAACAAATAAGTGACATTATAGTGATTAGTTTGAGTGCATTTAAAATATTAACAAACATTTTCGTAATTAAATTTAATGAATATATAAAGAGTTTCATAAATCGTCAAACTAAAAATAGATTTTGTACATTTATAAAATCTTACCATTTTATTGTAAGTAAGGGCCTAACAAATATAAAACATTTGGGAGATTCAAAAAAATATTGAGTAAAAAATTTATGAAAATAAACATTAATAATATCGGAAATTTATTTATATAATTTCAAAACTTCTGGCTCGTCATCACATTTGAAAATAAACTTTTATAAATAATAATAAATTTATTAAATTAAAAATTATTTTATCATCAACTATTTATTTCTAAAATACAAAAAAAAAAAAAAAAAAAAAAAAATAAATCAATCATCGGAATTCAATCGCAAAACTCAAAAATCAATCCCCGAGATGAAAATAGCTTTCGCACAACCAATTGGATTTCGTTCCTGGTAGCGAAAAATAAACATCCCGCTGTCGTGCTATTTTTTTTTTTTATTTCCAATGTCAACCCACGCAATAAACTCTAACCATTTCTCAATTAGCATATCGCATGGCCGACACGTCACATCCCTTATCCTCGCGTCGTCCAATTTCTATAATAACGTCATCTTCGCTCGAACAAGCATCGTATAGAAGAGCGAAATTAGAAAGAAAAGAAAAAAGGGAGAAGAAGAAGCGAGATATCGGAATACCGGAAGTTAGCCGTACACCTGAAAATACATTTCAATTCCATTAGCTCGGCGGGCGCGTCGATATACGGCGAAAACTCAGACGGAAATTTCATTTCCAAGTTTGGGCGGGCCGGAAACCTCGTTAACGTCGAGTGGCTGCTATAGAAACGGTAACGCGTTCGATATCGTTTGTTCATTCATGTCTCGTGTGTTTTTCATCCTCGTCCGCGTGAAAGAGCAAGAAGGCCAGAGGTTGCATCCGCCCACACGCGACGACGATGAACAGGTGGAGGAGGAGGAGGAACGAGGAGGAAACGCAACCCTCTAGGGGATGAAAACACTTCGGATATCTCTCTCTCTCTCTCTCTCTCTCTCTCTCTCTCTCTCTCTCTCTCTTCCGTGCTGATGGAAAAAATAAGTTAAATTAGATTTGGTGATTCTGGATTACGTTTCTCCGCTTGACTTTGTCTACGGCGTGTTTTAGAGACAAAAGAGAGAAAGGAGGGAAAATTGGTTGAATTTTAGAACGTGAGCGATAAGATACGCTGATTTTTTTCTTTTTCACGAAAGTTTCTTGTCAATGGAGATTTTTTGTTGATTTTAAGTCTGCGCTCAGTTTAAAATATTTGGATTAAAAATAAAAAGTTTAATCTTAAAAATAATAAAATATATACTATATGTATTTTAAATATTTAACTTAATTTACGGACAAATTGTTGACAACAGTACAGGAGGATGACAAAGGTAAAAAAGATAATCTTCCGATTATCTAACGATTATCTTTCCAAATGTATATAATAACTCATCGAACGCGTATGTATATACATATCAAAAATAAATCCTATCTAACTCCAGTCTTAACTGGATTCTCTGCAATTGCAGCAAATAACCCAAGAGTTTATCGATCCATTTACATACACATGCAAGTACGAAGGCTAAACGCATTTGCTCGAACCGAATTAACCCCAAGATTGTACGAAAAGAGCGAGTGCGAGAGAGAGAGAGAGAGAGAGAGAGAGAGAGAAGGCAATAACAGCCGTGCACGTTTTGCAAGATCAATGAAAGAAAAGCCAGGTGCGGCGCGTCGTGTCCCTTTGCTTCCTATTCGGATTATTCAGCGAGTAAATTATGCCTCGACGATGCGCGCGTTTCTCTCTTATTCTTTCACCCTCGGATGCAATGCTTATAATACCGAGTTTTTAAGCTTTCTACTTTCTACCTTTTCTTCTCTATGCAACAGGGTTTAACGGAGCGACGACGTAGTCACCCTTTTTCTTTTTTGCTTTGCTTTTACAGAACTTTCGTTTCACGTTCGTGTTTGGTGTTTAGATTCGTGCGCTTGTACTGTATATCCGTCGAAAAGTTTTATTCAGAAGCGGATTAGAATGAATTTTTTAAATTTTAATTTAGGGAGAGATATTTATTTTTCGTTTTAGTAAAAAAAAAAAAAAAAAAAAAAAAAAAAAAAAAAAAAAAAAAAGTAAATAAAGCATTGAAAATTAAGTTTTTGTCGAAATTTTATTAGCATATTCGTATTAACAAGGTTTATTAATTTAATATGCTTTCATTCAACATTTTGACGTTTAATTAATTTCAAATATGTGCATTTTATTTTACAATAAAATTAATAATAGCGTGTACTTAATACCGCTAATAATCACAAATTAATATTATTATTTATATAGAATTACATCAATTTTTTCTTTGCTACTGAAAGAGAAAAAAAGTAGCCAATCTGTCTCTCTCTCTCTCTCTCTCTTTCGTATACGAGAATTATTATTTTAAATTATGTCAGCATAATATTGACGCGCAATGCAAATTTTTCAACAGCGAAAGAAATTGCGTACACGTATAAACGGACAGTTCACACGTATCCTTAATTCATTAATTACTGACTTCCCATTAAACTCATTAATCTCAACTAATTTGGCACATCCACCCAATTAAAACTCGACGCCGCAAAAACACACGCGAGACGGTCAATTACTTTTTTGTCTTTTCTTTTTTTTTTCAGATCTATACGTTCCGTTTTCTTTTCTCTCTTTCTCTCTCACTCTCTTTTTCTTGTTTTCTTTTTCTGCTTCTTTTTTTCTCTTTTCATTCACCGCGCGGCCTTTTTCTTCATTATCTCGTGAAAACGAGCACCCGCAATGTGGTCCCATTGAGAAATAAAGAAAGACAGAGAGGGGCAGCAATAGAGGTACGTCCCTTTTCTCTCTCTCTCTCTCTCTCTCTCTCTCTCTCTCTCTCTCTCTCTCTTTTACTGCTGTTGTAACAACGTTACCATAAGTGTGCGCGCGTGCAAGTAAGAGAGAAAATAAAAGAGAGAGAGAGAGAGGTGTGCGCGCGTTATGCGTGTGTGAAGTCTCCCCTCGCGTACGCGACCGGAAGTCCCGCTTCATTCATGAATCGTCCACAATGGCAGATTGTGCACTAGCGAACGCACACACGGCCGAGAATGCTTTTTTCTTTCCTTTTCTCTCCTCGTCGCCGCTCCTCCGCGCCTTCTCGTCATTCTTTCGCGTACGTACAAACACACACATACACGCACATGTACACCCGTGCGCGTGTGTACCTACGTATTGTATCCAAGTGCATTCGTGCCCGTACGCCACACCGGACGTGTTCGACGTCGTCCTCTCTCTGTCTCATTCTTTCTCTCTCTCTCTCTCTCTCTCTCTCTCTCTCTCTCTCTCTCTCTCTTTCTTTTACTCTTCTCGTGCTATGGCTTTCTGCTCATGCAGATTTTACCGTTAGATAAACGTACCACAACAAACACCAAGCATACGGTCTTTTCGCGCGCCATTATTATTATTATTTCTTTCCTTTTTCTTTCTTCTGCTTTTTTCCGACCCTTAATTTCCTTTTTTTATTTATTTTGAAATGAATTTTTAATCTGACTTGCTTCTTTTTTATCTGCTTTTGATACACTTTGCTTTTACGTTAAACAGATACACATATATGTATACATGCATATACTTGAAAGTTTGCAAAATCTTTTCTTTCGTGACTCATCCGTCAAAGATAGCATAGAGAAATAAATTGATCGTATAAATTATTGTTATTTTTTAGAAAAATATTTTCATTTACACGTATTTTTCTTCAAAAAAAAAAAAAAAAATTATCCGCTTTCTCGGTTAAACCTGAACAAAAATGAACCTTTAAATATTGTGCACACTCGTAAGTATTGATTAATGAAAGCAATTTATTTATATATCAAGCATGTAAAATATCTAATAACTATCTTAAAATGAAAAAAAAAAAAGTATATTTCTCTTTTCTTTATATAGGAAACGATATAGAAACGGTAAAAACGCACTCGCGCACATAAGGTATGCTGCACGATAAAAGTTGAATTTTCACATAGCCACAATAACTTCCCGACGTTCCGTGAACTTTTCTCACCATTGTATAATTGTAACGCGCGGGTATCTCAAGGAATAATCGTGAAACGCTTTCCCGTCATTATCAATACGTGTCCGTGTTTGCGTACACTCGTATGGGTATACAGGGGCATTACCGTAACAGCATTAGCCGGTGCGTGCGCGTATACTCGGTTTATTCCCTTCTCACACCCTGGAGATTAAACAATTTTTTGCTCTCTTCCTCTCTCGAAGGAAATCCATCAAACGAAGAGAGGAAGAAGAAAAAAAAAGAGAAACCGTCGTTTCGTTCTCTTTCTTTCTTTCTTTCTTTCTTTCTTTCTTTCTTTCTTTCTTTCTTTCTTTCTTTCTCTCTCTCTCTCTCTCTGGCTTTTCACCTGCGTTCTCGCTGCGTTACGGATTACCATCCCAAAGAGCATAAACAAACAAACGCGGGAGCTGGCAAGTTCAAATGCCGCGGCAACGTAAGCCGTTTAGATTCTGTAATACTTCCTTTAAAATTTCGTTCGCGTTTCCGTTTTCGCTTAGTCGGCTTCTCTCCTTTCATCTTCGAGCTGATTACGTGTGGGTATGTAACAAGCAAAGGTGTGCTATAATACTTAACGAAAAATCCAAGCCAACGCCCAAGAAAATCCGATTACATCGATCGGATCCAAGAGGAAGCGAGAGTTGAGAAACGACACTATAAAAGAGAGAGAAAGAGAAAGAGAGAGAGAGAGAGAGAGAGAGACGGAAACAGCGAACGTTTATTCACTTTATAATATAACGCGAAAATGTAAGGTGAGAATTGAAGAAGGAAATGTTTGTGAATCGATGCGTTATTCCAAGACTTTAATAGACAAAAATCCGGCCTCTTTTATAGAATTTTCAACTACAAAGCTGTTTGTTTTGAGAATTTACCGAATCTTTCAGTCGCAGTAAATATTATTAAAAATTGTTAATAATATTATAAATAAATATTAAAAATTGTTTAAAATTTCTTTTGTTTCATTTAATCTATTTGATAATTAAAGTTTCGCTCGAATAATTTTGTTTTATCCCTGATTATTAATAAACTATAACTAAAATAAAATATATCTTACAACTTTTAATTATAACACATTGTTAGAAATAAATTTACAAATTCAGGTTCGTCTACAACATGGCCGACTCATTCATCAAAAATTTCACAACTTCGCGCGTACCTCTGGTCCTTAAAAAAAAAAAAAAAAGAAAAAAAAAAAAAAAAAAAATGGAGGGAGAAAGAAAGAAAAAAAAAATTGTCGCTTCGAAATGCAGCCGTGCACACGTGCGCTTGGTAAAGGTAACGACCAAGGGACCAACAACAACGAGACATAAGCAGCAGGAGCACGAGACCCAAAAGAGGGAACCCGTAACACGTACATACTTAGGTATATATAAGCACACACGCACACACGCACACACGCACACACGCACGAACGTCAGACGGCGCGAGGCACTCGAAGGCACACGTCGTGCGCGTGGAAAGAAAGCATGCGCGCACACGCGCCCGAGAGAGAGAGAGAGAGACGAAAAAGCAAGAAAGAGATAGAGAGAAAGATAGAGAAAGAAAGAGAGGGAGAGAAGCGCAACGACAGCGGCACGGGATAACCGTGGGAACGCGCGCGCGGCGCTTCCGGCAACTCGCGGACCCTTCTTTTACTCGGGGACGAGACACACACTCGGCCCCCGGGACACGCGTGTACATACGCGCGCACGCCTCGCCTCTCTCTCTCTCTCTCTCTCTATCTTTCTGTATACCCACACGCATATAAGGCCTTATATATATATATATTCCACTCGAGACGAAGGTAGCTTCCGTCGTACGCGCTCGCTCGCGCGCCTCTGCGTGCGACTCGAAAAAAGAAACGCGCCGCCCTTCGTTCGTTCCTTCTCCCGCGACTCGTTGTTGTAACCGCGCGAGTTCTTTATGCTTTCCGCGCATTTTTCTCGGACATTTATATCTATGCATGCTGAGCCCTTGGAAAATTCACCTCGACAATATACTCGACAACGACGACGAGGACGGCTGCTGCGTTGGCTTTTTGTCTCGCGCTCTTAGCGTGAAAGGTGCTCGTATTATTACCGGCTTCTTTTTTTTTTTTTTTTTTTTTTCACTATTTGTCGTTCGAGTTTTATGGTCGCTTTTTTTCTGTTCTTTTCCTTTGCAATTCCCTTTCCATTAGTCTGCTTAACGAGTACGGAGTGAATTGAATGAACTCGATTTTTTTAATAAAGTTAGCGTATAGGTAAAGAGCGCGGATGTAACATAAAAGTGGATGACGAAATCGAGTTTCGCTTTAAAATTCAAAACAAAGTGAAGCGATGGACGTATTTTCCATGTTAATTTAATTATTTTGTTTTTGCGCGTTGAAACTTTGCCTTGGTTTTGAAAAATCTAATTATTTGATATTTAAATTGGGTCACGTAGAATTTGAACAATTTTTTACTGCAATTAAGAGAATTATTTTTTTTTTTTTTTTTTTTACTACAACAATTGCATTATTTCAAATACTTCACCCGTATAAGTATGACGTTTTATAATAAATTTAATTATCGAAAGTTAAAATCTTATCACAAGATTTTATTTTTTTATAATATGGCATAATCAAATCGAAAGATTTTAAATACGAAATTAAAGTATGTAAAACATAAAAAAAAAAAAAAAAATGAACAAGTAAAAATAAATGCAACCGCGGAACACATGAACACATTCGCATACTAATATATCTATAAGGAATTGACGCGATAGTGCATCGCACAAGATTTTTTAAAAATCTCAATTTTCCTTCCTTCATTCGGAATATTTAAATAAAATAATCAAAAAGCTAAGAAATCAAAATGAGAGGTGTATACAGCCGCTCGGAGAGGGTAATTTCAGAATCATAAGTGTCTCGTTTCATGGGTGGAACAACGCAATATAAAGAGAAGAGACGTTTAATATGTAAGCGATTAAGAAAATACTTTTTGCATGTCAAGTAATGTGGTGTGGGTGGGATCCACATAAAAATGTACTTTCGAGATCGTTAAACTCCTCGCGTGCTCCAAGTTTTAACGAATGCGCATTTTTAAATTGCTTTTTGAGCTCTTACCGAGTGTGGGAATATCATTGAAAACAAAAAAAAAAAACAAAAAAAAAAAAAAAAAAAAAAAACAAAAAAAAAAAAACGAAAAAAAAAAATCTAAATTTCTTCTTTCTTATTTAAACTCATCATCGTATTAATGAAATTAAGAAAGTAATGATATTCGAATGCAAATATGGCTTATGCTATAACGGCAAAATAAATGTTTTAAACGTTAATGAAATTCAATTCTTATTATAATATTAAACTTTTTCGTACATATATTGATTATGACATGTTTTTATTACATTTTTAAACGTAACTATAAAACACACAAGTAATTGATTTTTAATATTACAAATGTATGCTAGAAAAATGTATGCTCAAAAAAAAAATATATATATATATGTATATAGATAACAATCAAAAAATGAGAAAAGCTTATACATATGATAGAAAGAGCATAGAATAAGAAAATATACGTATATTTCCATTCGGAATCCCACTAGAGGTACTTATTAAAAAAGAAAAAAAAAAGAAAAAAAAAAAAAAGGGAACGAAAGAAGAAAAAAGGCCGCGTCGCGTCAAGATGCGCGCACAGCTTGTGAAATATCGCTGACAGTTTAATGCGTCGTTTACATCTCTCGAGACCAAAGTCAAAAACACATATACAAAAAGAGGAAAGAAGAGAGAAAAAAAAGACCGTGAGAGGAAAATCGTGAAAAAGTCCGTTGACGACAAACGATAAAGAATTTTTTGATTGGTTGCACCAAGAATCTGGAGTTTCTTTTTTATTTTTACCGCTTTTAAGGTTATACCGTAGGTTGTACCATAACGCTTTTTAACTTTTTATCGAAGCGTTATAAGCTCGAGTTAATAAGTTTGTCGTTTTTTTAAGAAAAAATTGACTTTTATCTACAATTTTTTACCTGTGATAAAAAAAAAAAAAAAAAAAATAAATAAATATTGTTATTTTAATTAACGTGTTTTCCAAAAAGTATTCCAAATTTCAATCATAATTGAAATATTCTACTTAAAAAAAAAAAAAAAAAAAAGAAAAAATAAATAAAGCAATAGCTGCGTAAGCATTAAAGAAAAAGAAAAACGTACAACGAAACGCGTATACTCGTACAGAGAAAGCTACGGGACATCGTAAATTTTTCCTCCCGTTAAGGCATCGAATCCGCGGCGCGGAAAAGTGCGCGTGCGATTTACCGTCGATGTATCGCCCGTTTGGCCCATTGTGTTACTCGTGGCGGTTCTTCTTCTTCTTATTTTTTTTTTTTTTTTTTTTTGTTTTTTGTTTTTGTCATTTGTCAATATGCGCAGCCTCGTGCGGAAAAGGAAGATGCACATCCGGCGAGCACCTGCAGCCCCGCTGTGTCGCTATTTTGCTCTCCTGCTTCTGCTCCTGCTGGTGCTGTTGCTTGCTTAGTTAGCAGAGAGAGAGAGAGAGAGAGAGAGAGAGAGAGAGAGAGAGAGAGAGAGAGAGAGAGAGAGAGGAGAGAATCCTACGCTGCTTAAACACAGGCTACTTCCGGCCTTCGTGGAAACTCTATCGCTCTTGGCTCGCTAGAGAGAGGGAGAGAGAGAGAGAGAGAGAGAGTATGCGTGTATGTGCTTCCTTGTATCTGTTTCTCTTTTTGTCTTTCTATCTGCCTACTTTTCTCTTTCTACTTTGCGTCTTCTTTTCTTGATTCGAATTGTATGACGTATATATATATATATATCTCTACGCGAAAATTTTTCCACGCGAGTCCGTCTGCTGATTTATATTATGCAACGGCTGTTACGGTATACACTTCGTCGACTTTTATGCACGCATTGTAAAGTTATGCATTGACTCTTTGTTTCTCTATCTTTTTTTTTTTCTTCATTAATTTATCGGCGCCTCGTACGAGCAAATATGTTATTCTACGAGCGTTGAGAGTTATAATGTAATATTTTTATGAACGATCATTGAGTTTTTAAATAAATTTTCGTTGAAATGTCAAGTTTTATTTTATTTTTATCAATCGTTGTTTTTAGCAACGGAAATAAGAAAAGGAAATATAACTTATTTTTTATTTTCAATTTTTATTTCATTCGACGATAAACATTATTTTTTTGACAAATCGAATATCCTATAGAAATAAATTAGATAATATACTTCAAAAAATTCGAAATATTAAAAAAAACAGGAAAGACGAATTTTGAATAAAACGTTCACATACACGCACACGCGCTCGTCAATCCCTAAATCGCTTCATTCACCGTCGATATATACATATTTATATGTATGTACATAATATCAAGTATAAGCTACGTCGTATACATATAGTCATGAATGGCGCGACTCGGCCATTTAGAAAATGGCTCGGCCCCATTCAGCGCGAAATACTTGTTCGGCTCGCCTTATTCGATCGAATGTGCTGCTCGCGTGCTCGCTATATTCCTCCTCCCACTCTCCTTCCGGATGCGAACACACCGATGCTGTGTATACGCACCTTCTTCCTCTCGCAACTACGTGTAAGTGTAATATATGTATATAAGCGTACACACCTCGAGGTCGTCTTGAGCTTATATAGCTTATATATGTACACAAACATCTGCACATATGGTCGATCGCTTTTTTTTTTTTTTTTTTAATTATTACAAGTTAAGCACGCGGTATTTACATATTTCGAATTCATAATGAATTTTTGGTTCGTTTGCCGATAAATTGAAGGAAGGATGGACGATGAAAGTTCAACTTTTATGATTTTACATGTTTGGCGCGAAACGAGTTTATCGGATAAAATGAGAGTGAAACGGGATATTTTTAACCGCAATGTTATAATGATTAAAATAATTTTGTCGCTAAGAAGTTTACGTCGCTAATGTATGTTTTGTTTTCGTATACATATAAGCAATCGAGTTTAATTATGAAAAATTGCTACATCTAGATTTTATTATCGCGATAAAACCTGTCAATTACTATTTTAATCATAAATATCATTAAGCTTTTTTAATTCACTCTATTACGTTGCGTTATTACAGCATTTATGACATAATTAATAATGACATAATGGCGTAATTATTATTTTCCAACTTTAATAATAGAAGAAATATTAATAAATTACATGTTGCCATTACCGTACAAATATAATTGATAGTATCCCAATCTACATTACTATTAATTATTTACGTCAATATGTTCAAATAAATGAAACAACAATAATATTTATCTGTTTTAACGTAAGAAGAATTCAATAAATTAATTATTATCGACGTACGAAAAAACTAATAAAGCTTTACAGAGATTATCACAAGCGCATCGGTAAAAATATCAAAAGGAAAGGTTAAAAAACTGATCGATCGAAGTCAAGGACTAATAAAAGCAATTTCATCGAAAGTTATCAAAACTCGCGGGACGATAGGTTTTACAAAGCGCTCGCCGACATCGAGAAGACGACGATAATCGCATTTGACGTCGACCTCGCTCTTTCGTCATTACGTGTACAATCCACCCGCGCTTTTCTCGACCGTAACGAAAAAACGAAAGAATGAAATTTCTCGGCACCCGGTGGGGCAACATATATAAAAGAAAGAAAAAAAAAGAACAAAGAGTCTGTATATATATTCGAACTTAGACTTGCGACCGTAACGTTTTTCTCGACCTCGTTCGAGATATTTCACTTCCGTCCTTACTTCACCAGCTAAAATCCCGATATAAGATGAAAGAGAGGGAGAGAGAGAGAGAGAGAGAACTACACGTATACGTATCTCTTCCTCTCCTCCTCCCTTCCCTCTCTATCTCTCTCTCTCTCTCTTCTCTCGTTGGCCTGTCACGAGGCCAGTGGGTCGTCTCCCTTGGCAACGACGACGTCATTCGAGGGATGAAGTCGACTGACCCGATAATCCGATTTTCCACTTTCCTATTCTCGAACGAGAAAGGGAGAAAAATCCTTGCGATAGATATACATTCGTCGTCGGAAGTACGAGTGATTTAGTACGAATAGAATCACCTGCCATTATGAAAAAGGTGAGAGTCTCTCTCTATCTTTTTTCTATTACACGTATGATAATGCCATTAGCATATTCACGTTTACGTATTGCGTATATAATTTTTGGAATGGTGAGGTTTTTATTCATGGCTTACTTATATTATCGCGTTATATTTTTATATCTTTGCACGATTAGGAGTGAAGTCAAGAAAAGATGAATAAAAGTTTTTGAGACTTTTGGAATTTAATCTGCCGACATCAATATTGCTTTACACGATGTTTCATTCATCGAAAATACAGGAATACTTTGTTTAAATTTTCGTTTTTGAATAAAATTCAGATCATTAACATTCCGTTGTTGTATTCTGTGCGAATTTTTCTTCCATAATTAATAGTACATTAAAAAAAAAAATTGATTATTTTTAATAATTAATTAATAATCGATTATTTATTGATTAATTTGAAAAAAAAATATTATCGAACGATATATTAAGGAATAAATAAAAAAACGTTATTCATCAATGTACAATAAGTTAAGCTTTGAGCGTTATTAAAAAAATTTATTAAACTAAATTGGATTATTCTCTCAATGTAATGCATGACATTAAAACACTCCTTAATTAACTAAAGAGCTTTTGTTCGAGATTAAATTTTCACGTGATACGAAGTAAAATAGTTCAAGGAAATATCGCAATCACTTAATTGTACGATTTAAAAATATAATAACAAAAAAAAAGTGTTTAACTTTCAAATTTAAAGCTTTTAATAAATTTAAAAGCTTTCGATGATGAATGTACATATATACACGTGTAACTTTAATAATAAATAAAAATCGTTTATTCTAGATCGTAAAATGTACTCTCAGCTTCAATAATATCAAATGCATAATTTAAGAAAGTGCCTTTGAAATTTATATCGTTTAAACGAAAACTGCTTGATATTTTATTTTATTTATCAAACGATTAATAAATTCAAGGTTTATGCCCTTTAAACTAAAACAAAAGTAAACATTAAATCAAAAATAAACGAGAAACTACGATAATCGCAACTATCGAAATATTCGAATTAAATTTTTCCGTTCATCTAGAAACTGCCGCCATCATCTCCTTGTCTCTATAAATATATCTGAGCCAACGCGCTCTCGATATCAGAATCAGTGGTTCAGCTTCGTGGGGGCCAGCCATCAGAAGAGGGTGAGGAAGTGGACGTTATAGAAGTGGACGGAAGCTGCGGGCGACGACCCGCTATCTATCTTTCTCTATCACTTTTCTCTTTCTATCTCTCTTCGGTTGAATGAGAAACGCTTGCTCTCTCTCTCTCTCTCTCTCTCTCGACTCGGCATACAAGAAAGAGGAGGTAGTAGTATTAGTAGTAGTAGTAGCAGCAGCAGCAGCAGCCCCTGGATGCCCTGGTTTCATTCAGCCGAGCGCGCGAGAGAAGCAGAACCGCTCAATGAACGCCCGTTGACTCTCGTTCGTCCCTCTCCCTCTCACTCATTCTCTTTCTCTCTCTCTCTCTCTCTCTCTACTTCTCCTTTCCCTCCCTCTTTTAACCCCTGCATGCAGACGCGAGGAGAAGTACATCGATCCGATGGGAGTTGCGTTACTCGCTCGCTTCCTTCTTCTGAATCACGGTGCTTTGACTTTCGAGTTTGAATGGCGGAGAAAATCGTTGAGAGAAAAGCCAGACGATGTTACGGTTCGGATATATCGATTTTTAAACTATATATTGGTATCGCAAATTATAACGTTACGTAAGTTTTTACCGAAAAAATATAAATTTTAATATTAGCGAATATATTATATTGTTGCAAATTTTCATTTGATATTAAATATTTTATCCTTTTGTTGATAACATACAATTACTTTTTTTTTTCGATTATGAAAAATGTTTTTTTTTTTTTTTTTTTTTTTTTTTTATTACAAACATAATAATCAATTACTTAAGCGACTTTTAGCGACAAATTAATTTTCGACTTTTAAAACAATTTGATCCGAACGAAAAAACGCGATTGTTAACGTAAGTATCGATTTAAATATCGCAATATAAGTGAGGTGACGAAATAAAATAAGAAAGAAAGGAAAAGATAATAAAGGAAAAGAGTGAAATGGCAAACCAATCGGCGCCGGGGATTGCCGAGATTTATTTACGCTAATTGCCAAGCGTTTATATCCTATGTGCATAGGAAGCTTGCGAGTATTCTATAAATCACGAAGAAAATGGCTTTCTGTGACTTAACAGAGAAAGATATATATATATATATATATATATATATAGATAAAGAGAGGCGAAGATCGAATGGAGCAAACTCCCGCATCGAATACCGGCGCAGTCGCTTCTTCAATTGAGAAGAGGAAACGTCAATCTATACGGATATCTGCCGCTTTGCGATTTTAAAAATTAATGAAAAAGACCAAGACCGACGTAGAGACGATTGATTAGCTTCGATGAAATTCGTGCATTTTTTATTACGTACCGACGTGGTTTCTAAGATCGATTACTCTTTCATTCGCTCCTTCTTGTTTTATGAATTTTCATTTCCTATCTTGCGTTACATTATTGCTCTAAATCTTATTAATATTTATCTCGTTGAGAACTTTAATAATAAAACTCGATATATATATATATATATATATATATATATATATATCAGTGACATTTAAATAATCTATTCGATTCCGTAATTAACGAAATTGTTATAAAAAATTTCGACGAGTTTTAAAAATTATATATTTTATAAAAAAAAATATATATCTTGAGTAAAAATAGGCATTCTATTATATGAATAAAGATTGAATTTGATTGGTAACGTATGATAAAATCAAAGAAACTTATTAAATTATGGTACTTTACATTAAATTTGAACGCAAAAATAATTTAGTATCTTTCGTTATGCAAAGTTATATAAATAAGCTTGGTTGCAATACTTTATATTTCATAATTATTATAAATTAGCAATGATAAATAAATATATCTTAATAGAGTATTAATCATTTAGAAAAAAATACTATAAATACTTATTCATTAGTATGATATTCCAAATAGAACATTATTCGCACATATTATATGACCAATACATTTATCTGTGGGGCCAAGTTGATATTATTGATCTACGTTATTTTATCAAATATGTTCTTGTTAAATGGATTTTAATTTTTAAGGGATTAAATTTTAACTCGAAAGTTTATTTTACGATTATCGAGCTAAAAAAACATTTTTTACGTGAAAATTAATGTAAATTTTTAATATATCATTGTAATACATTTATGTATGATTAAAACAATCATAAATTATTAAAAAATTAATATTTTACGTAAAATTATCGTATGACATAATCATTGGTCAGTAATTTTCGTAGATCAAAATTAATTTAACATTGAGGAAAAAGTTGGTAAAAATATAATTTAAGTTAAGCGAAGATCTTTAAACTTATCAGTTAATTTTTTTTTTCAATATAATTTTATTAGGTATTAGTTTTCCGAAAATTTATTATTTTTATATTCAACAGATAGATCGAATATTTTTTTTTACTTTATATAAATAGAAAATTTAAGGAATTTTAATTATGCATTAAAATTATTGATGTAATAAGAGGAATAAATAATTTACACATATCACGGCCATTAAATTCAATCAATGCTGGAAGAATATCGTCGACATAATTCATTTAATTTTACGTGCTCGGGCCTTTATAAATTATTCTTTACGCGTACGAACACATATATATATATATTGAATATTGTATGAATAATATCAATGAACGAAATTATAATCATAAATCTATATGAAAGTAGCGGTACAACTTTCTATACACCAACGCGTACGCCACTTAACATTTTTACCCGAATTTCCGATACCCGCAATTTTGAATTAAAGTACAAAAAGGAAGAGAAAAGAAAAACAAATTGTAAATAAAAGAAAATCAAAAAGAAACCTCTTTAGATAAGAATCAGGAAGACGCGTCCCATAATTTGTCGAGTAACTCCTACGCGGTACCGCCACACACACGCGCGCGCGCACACACACACACACACACGCACGCACGCACGCACACACACACACACACACACACACACACGCACATATACGTACACCATTTATCGAAGTACCTTTCATTGATCGTTCCGGTGAAACATTTTCCACGGCAAATTTATACATACATGTGTATATATATGTATACGAGCGAACGAGCGAGTGCAAAACACCCGTGGTGGCTATAACACGCGTAACACCTTTCCATCCCGATGAACGAATACCGGCGATCTCGAGCTTATCGAGTTTGCGAGAGAGAGAGAGAGAGAGAGAGAGAGAGTGAGAGAAAGAGAGATATAGATAGAGAGATAGAGAGGAAAGAGTGCAAAATAAGAAGAAGGAGAAGAAAAAAGGGTGCAAACGGCCAGGCGGTGTGTGTCCGGCGTATACGATATAGCTTGTCGACCGGGTCTCTTATCTGGACGCCGCCCACGCGGCGACGAGCCGTGAACTCGCCTCTTTGTGAATGAGAGAAAGAGTGAGAGAGAGAGAGAGAGAGAGAGAGAGAGAGAGAGAGAGAGGGCATATGAGTGTATGATGAAGAGAAGGAGTGAAAAAGAGAGCGCGTCAATGAAAGTTCATATACATACCTTTATACGTACGTATACGCATTAAATTTACACTTACACATGAATCAGAAACGCATAAAAGTGGGTGGCTGTGCCTTGTTGAACCAGTTTACGAGAAGCAATGAAAACGCGACATAAGAAGCGAGAGTGAGAGAGAGAGAGAGAGACAGACAGACTGCATCTCTATGTGGATGCATTATGTTTTGCGAGAGAGCAAATGTCTTCGGTGTGACCTTGGTATTGCATGCGTCTCTGTCTCATATCCACTATTACGAGTACTAAGTAGGTAATTCGTCCTAAGGCACGATTTAAAGTTCAAATACTTCGACGGCAGAGATTTTAAATTCTACGAAATCGTTGGATATTATATCTTATAGATATAGTTTAACTCGTCGCCAAGTTTGTAAATTAAACATGTCTTAAGTTTTATCTGGATAATGCTGTAAAATTAACATTATAAATTCGTTTGTAATATAGTATATTCGTTAATAAAGTATCATTTATTTTCATTACATTTGAAGGTTTCAATACTTTACATTTTTTGATATTGTAACATTGTAACATTTTAAACAAAATGATGTTGAGTCGTTGAATTATAATTTCACTCGAACAAAATTATAATTCTATTTTTCTAATGCATTATATTGCTTTTTTTTTTCTTTTAATACCATTCTATTGGAAAATTTATTTTATTAAAATTAATTACATATGAAATTTATAAAATATCGAACTTATTGATTAATCTATTCTTTAAAGAAAAGAAAAAGAAAATGTTAATTAATAGTAAAATGATAAAAAAAAAATTAAAAAAAAAAAAAGAAACTAAGAAAGTTTTGTAATATTAGATTTTATAATTCTAGTAAATACAATTATTTCAGTTATATATAGCAAATACTCTCAACAAATACCAATAATACTTCCAAAATGGAAAACTTTCACTGTGTAAGAATTAAATGAAACAACGAAATAAAAAAAATGATTTTCTCATAAAGCGAGCTTCCGCATTACGTAAAAAAAAAAAAAAAAAAATAAAAAAATAAAACTCAGAAAAATTACATTGGGGAGAAATCCATGCACGTGTTCAACCATACGCGAGCATCTTGAAGCGCTTAGAGCTAAACCGCGCAATCTATAAGCACGTTTCCCTCGCCCGAAAAAAAAAGAAATAAAAAAAAAAAAAAAAAAAAAAGACCTCTAAAACTAGTCGTAAAAGTGATCTACATCCACCGACAGCCACAACGAAGGAAGGAGTCACTAACAGCAGGGGAAACCATAAGTAATATACATTTTATGTGCGTGTGTGTCATGCGGAAAATGGAGAAACCGAATGAGTTTTCGTTCCCCCGCTTTCGCGAGAACACGAACGTCGGCGTGGGTAGTATGCTCGCGGGAGTCTAAAAGACGTCACGACGTCATCCCTAGAGGCTTTTTCTAACGTTGAACGAGAGGGGGGGGCGGGGATAGGGGAAAAGGTGAGATTTTTATCGTCGAGGGATAATTTAACGTGTTTATCTTCTTAGTCTTTTCGATCCTTAAGGTGTACGTTATTTTCTTTGCTGTCATTTTTATGGCATTTTTATCTTTGTACGTGCTTTAATTTTTTTTTTTTTATTATTTTTTTTTTTTTATTTTTTTTACTTTTGTGTTAATAGAAATTGATAATGATGGTAAGAAAAAATGCATCGATAAAGTTAAATGAGAAAAGGATAAGAGATCATGCGATAAAAAAATAGTGGAATTTCAATTATCATATATTAATACGTGGTTAGCACAACGTTTATCAAAGTATTTTCGATCATTGTGGGCATTTATAAAAATATTGACACGAGAACGTAACTTATTCTTTTTCTCTGTCTCTCAATATTAACAACGTTTAAAAAAAGTTTAAAATGTTTCATTGATTAAAGAAACAAGGAAATTTTTCGACTTCATTACGTAAAAGTCGCAAATGCGTCTTAAATGAATTGGTACTAACTCGTTAAACAATCGACTCAAATGCTCATTATTCATTTTGTTTACACGACTCAATTATTTTGACTGCTTTGGCTCCGTATTCTGTTTTGCATATTTCACAATGTAATTCGAAAAAGCTTGAAATTAATAAACCAACGCAACTTTACATTTACACGGTATTTTTTACAACTTTTATCTACTACAATTATCCATCTTTCGAATTCTCAAAGGCGTTTGTAATATAAGTCACGCGTGGGTGTGCGATATGCATAATAGTCCCCCCCCCCTTTACAAAAAGAAAAAAAAAAAGAAATAAGTATAACCATTACAAATATTTTGATAACGTTGCTTAATATAGTTCATCAACGATGAGTAAGACCCACACCTCCGCGCGTACACATGCATGTATGTATGTATGTATGTATGTATGTATGTATTTATGTATATATGCATGTATGTATGTATGTATGTGTACATATATATATATTTCAGAAAGCTCGGAAAAGAAACGACATTGTCTTAGAGGTATATGCATATATATAACGAGCGCATGAGGACCAAAAGAACTAATTGTGCGTTGTTTTCAGCTCTTGTCTCTTACTCAATCACTCACTCGCTTCCTCACTCCTTCGCTCGATCTTTCTCTCTCTTTCTCTCTCTCTCTCTCTCTCTCTCTCTGTCTCTCTCTCTCCTTCTGTTTCTTTCGTAGCGTTATTCAACAAACGAAAACAGAAGCAAGTATATAGCAAGCGTTGTTTAAGTCGCGTCACACACGTGTTTGACATCTTGAATCCGGCTCGATGGTATATAAATGCTCGTCTCTCTTTATATATATATATATATATATATATATATATGCACACATCTCGTACCTCTTTCTCCTTAGCCCTCCCTCGCGAGAGCGCGCGTTTCTTCTCTCGTTCTTTTTATTTCTAACCTCCCCTGTATCTCTCTTTCCGTCCTCGTGCGATCGACAACAATTTCTTTGATATTTGGCTTTTACGATATGTGTGTGAGCTTTCAAGTAAGATATAACCCGTACAATCGCTATGCCGCTGACGCGTTGTATTTTTAACTATTATACGTAACGTTTATTCTTCGTTACGTGTACGTAACGAATCGATGTGCACTTGATGTGCGTGAAAGATTACTTTAAAGTTATACCTAAAATAAGTATTTTAAGTGTTAAATTATGTTTTAAATAACAGAAGTACAGAAGGAAAAATTTTAAAATTCGAAAGCACGAGGCGCGGGTCGTATTTAAACGACCGTATAACAGCCCGAGAAATAGATAAAAGAGAAAGACGCGCAAAACTCTGTAAGCTCTCTAAAAAGCTTTAGAAAAGAAAAAGCCACAGGTCGAAAAAATAAAGCATCGAAGTAGGCCGAATCGCGCGGCGTTTTTACTCTTTTCATTTTCTTTTCTTTTTTTTTCTTTTAAGCAAGCCAAAGCGAGGGCGAACACGTTTTTAAGTTCACTCGCCTCATCGAGCTCTATTGACATGCAGAGAGGCTCTCGCTCTTTTTCTCATTTCTGTGTGTGTGTGTGTGTGTGTGTATGTGTGTATGCTTTATACCGACGGCGATGCAAGAATCGCACGTCGGTAAGTCGATAGTTTGCTCGCGGTCACGTTTCGACGTGGAAGTCGATGAATGGAATTGCTCCTTCTTTTTCGTTACCGTGGGGTAAGTTGGATAGCGTTTTGAGGTTACGCAATGTATATATATATATATATATATATATATATATATATATATATATATATATATATATAATATTCGATGTATCGACGACTATGTTCCTCGTTTATTTTTATTATTTTTCTTTTTTTCACGACTATTGGTTTTATATATCTGACTTGTTTATCCGTTGTTTTGAAGTATACGTCGAGTCAAAAATTAAAATAATTGTTTGAAAAATAAAAAAAATTGATATTACTTTTAAATAAAATTCTTATAAATTTTAAACGTTTAATGATGAATTTTTTAGATGAACATTCTTTTATATAAGAAAATTTAAGAGAGAATATGCAATCATGGATATGAAAAACATATATAAAATATATTTTTAAAAAAATTTACTATTCTCATTATTATAATTACAAATATCACCAATATGTTGAGCTATAATTTCAATTTTTGGTGACATAATTATCGTAGTAGTCATAAGATTAACGAACTATTTTCATTAATTAACACCGTAAATTGATCGATTGAATTATACGTCAAAATAATTTATGCTATTTTAAGAAACAAACGAATCGTCTATTACTCACGAGTACAAATTAACGCAGATTGCACGATTATATGATTAAATTTTTGCAGATCCAAAGTAAATTAACGATTCGTGCCGCTCACCGTATAAAGCAATATACAATTCGACCAATCCATCAAAAAGTTTGAAATTATACTTTCGCTAACTGAGAATGAAAAAGAGAGAGAGAGAGAGAGAGAGAGAGAGGGAGAGATAGGGAACATTATCATTGGTCAGAGCAAATAACCGCTACGCACACCATAACGCCGTGGATATACAATTACAACTCTATAAGCTTCTGTCTCATTTTCTGCGTCTACCGTATATATATACGTATACATCCACTTGATTTTTTCCCAGTCTTACTCAATTTCTTCGGCTTGCCTTACTTACCCTCTCCCTCTTTTGTCTTTGTTTGTAAAATGAATTTTTGCGTTCGCCCGGGCGCGCGCGAAAGAGACAATTTTTTCTTCTTCCTTTCTCGTTTTACGCGCTAAGACCGAGTGAGAGTTCGACTGCGGCATTGTCTCTCTCTCTCTCTCTCCCTCTCTCTCTCTTTTTGCGCACGAAATCGCGAATATTTCAGGCCGCACGAGAATTATACACGTTAGGTGGAGCCGCTTAGCTCGGTCACTCGATCGTCCGTTGCGGTACTCTCGTTGCGTGCATGTATATATAGTATATACCGTATATAGTATATACGGAGTATCGGAATCGTATTTCGAGGCCGAGTCGCGGTCTCGAATGCAAAGTTTGCGAGCGCGAACGAGTGTAGGACAATGCGAGCGTCTCGGCATATAGACGTTCTGCCTTTCGCGAGTAATTTTTTTTACTCGGGTTAGAGTTTTGTTACGCGCTCGCGGATTCTAGTTCTAGTCTTAAATTTATAAAACGAAATACTTGTAGCTGTTTTTTTTTTTAGAAAAGTTAAGTATTATTCTAAGATTGAAAAATTTAAAAGCATTTAAATTAATACTAAAAAGACCTCTTATAGATATAAAAACATATTGAGTAAAAGTTTTCGATTTAAATGTAAAATATTGTTAAAATGAAAGAAAATAATAAAAAAGAAGGCATCATTACCGATTGTATGATTATAAAATTAAATTCAAATATAATTCCAAGTAATATTTTAAGTTATTTTTAACAAAATTATCCATCGAATGTCGAATTACAAATTTTGAGTTTTGAATTACGCAAATGCACGTTGCCGTATGAAATTACGCGCGTGAAACTTGAATTTCACATTCATTCGATTTACGTAATTATGTAGTTATACACGATTTTTTAGTTTTTCTGCAAGAACATAATATTTATTGGCTGATTGATTTAATAAAAATTCTGGTAAAACGAGCAAAAAATGTCCGTGTAATAAAAAGAAATTTAAAAACTTAATGCACGAATTTATGTAAATAAAAACGTATTTTTTATTAAAATTTATCCCCGAACGAATAAAAAATTATCAAAGAGCAAAATTTTATTTAAATATCGATATTATCGCGAGGCAAGATAGATTCATTAAGATCGAGAGTAGCTACAGTTATAACGTCTTGAAACCGACTTGAAAGCTTCTCTCTAGAAGCAAAGAAGTGAAGCGGTGCAGCGAAAAAGAATTACGAGAGTAAAGCGAGAGAGTAAAGCGAGAGAGTGAGAGAGAGAGAGAGAGAGAAAGAGAGAATCGTACAGGTACCCATGCACCGTTCTGGATCTAAAAGCCGCACGTGTAACTAACTCAATGAACCAAAAGTCAGAACGCGCGCGGAGGGAGGGAAACGTAAACGCGATACGTGAGCGGCGGCCGAATCATTGCTCAATCGAAAGACGGTGAGGGTATATCTGCGCGAGCACGTGCGCGTACTCATTGCGCGAGCAGCCAAAGTCGTTGGTTTGCAACTATATATCCCCGACGACGACGTCGAGAGTTTCGGTGACGGAGCGCCGGGCAGCTTCTACCAAAGGATCGTCCCCGTTACGAGACTTAATGTTACCCGCGCGACCTTTTTCTTACTCGCTTACTCTCGACGTCGTCGTCGCGCGAAAGCGTAATGCTCGCGTCGGTATTAAGCAAACGAATTGTCCGTTAAACGTCGTTACTCGACGTTAAGGTGACGCACGCATCGTCTTTACGGCGAGCTATTTTTATCAATTGGCTCGATGTCGTATTGAATTATAGTATCGTCGAGATTGTACGTCGGTGTACGATGCATTTGTTTAAAACTTTTATTTTTCTTTCTTTCTTGCCCTTCATCGAAAACATAAAATTGACAATTTTATCGTAAATATTGTATTTACACAAGGTAAAACTAATATTACGAAATCGTTAAATATAAACGACAGGAAGGAAAATTGACGGTTATGTAACATTCTTATTAAATATTATGCTTTGATTAACATATTACATAAAATTTATAGCGAAAATTGTTTAAAATAGATTATTTGCCTTTGGTATGAAAAAGTATCATTTAGTTTTTCAAAATATCATATAGAAAAGTTTTTTATAATCGATTCGTAATTATAATGATATACTTCGTTTCTATGTTTTTTAATTAAAAAGAAGGGTGGGGGGGGGGGGGGACTCGTTTTTCTAATTTTTTTATCAAGCTATTCTTGGTAAAATGTTGAAAAAAATTAATTATACCTTGTTAATGAAATACAAACATAGAATTTTTCCATTCGTTTTAACTAGCATCAAAGAAAAACATAGTTAGGAAATCCATAAAATTTAATTTTATCTTGGAAATGTAATTATTTCCTTTGAATCAATTTTCAGTATCCGAGAATGTGTAACAGAAATTTATTTTAGGGCGAGCAGGAAATAACGTCATAAAAAAATCATTGTTCTATTTCAAATTGAATGATAATCAAAAAATTAACTTACGCATTAACGTTAAAAATATTAAAAAATTTATAATTAAACAAAATAGTTAAAATAATAAATAGTTAAAAATATTTATAACAAACGCAAGACAACGCAAGACAACGCATAGATGATTAAATAGAAAAAATAAAAATGATTTAATAATAGACGTTGAACGATAACAAAGGAACAAAAATACTAGGTAAATATTTTTTATTTTATTTAAATAATGCAGTTACCTATCTTTTATCACGAAAAGGAAAAAATATCAAAGTGTAAAATTATAAAAAATGAACAACAAAGTAGTAAACAAATGAAATTTTGTTACTTTATATAAAAAAAAAAAAAAAAAAAAAAAGGACAAAGCATTTAAATGAAAAAAACTATGAATGAACGCAGAGGCTCTGAATACGCGTGAGTATAGATTCGACACAGCTCGTTAGCCTCTCAAAGCCCGACTAATTATAAGCACACAAGCTCGCCCGACTGCACCCCATGGGATGCTATAGACATGTGTAAGAGGCGACTCGAACACTTTGAGATTTCGTTCGGTGTCGTATTTTCTATATCAAGTCTATATGTTTACGTAAACCGTACATATAGCCGTAGAAGAAGGATAGGAGAGAAAGAAATAGTATCCGTTACACACAAAACTGTGCGCTTGTCGATCGAGGATAACGAGATTTCTTTCCCGCTTCTTTCTTTCGTCTTTCATCTTTTGTTTTCTAGGTACGATAGTCATCCATCGTAAGCGATTTATGAAAACGAGTTTACATACGTGGAAAAACCCTTCCTCGCTCATTATTTTTTCATCCTCGCGGTGACTTTTTTGCTTTAGGGAATTTCGTATTAGGCGATGAACGAATATATAGATGTGTATAAGAGAAAAGGAACGAAAAAAAAAAAAAAAAATAGGAAAAATACGTCCGATCGCTTTGATTACACGCTACCGCTCGTTCGCTCGCGCGTCTCTGTAATAATAGTCATTTCGTTTCTCGGACATTTTCTAGTAACGTGAAAACATTCTCTTTTATTGCTTTAACGAAATTATGGAGGTATACGAGATATTTATAAATTTTTAAATAATCGGTTTTTTTTTTTTTTTTATATTACGTTTATTTTATTTTATTTATTTATTTTTTTTGAATTCTCGATTCGTTAAATCGTGAGGTGCGATTACGAGTACAACTTTTATTGGTAATTAAACATCGAGTTGTATTTATCCTTCAACAAAGTGTTTCTTCAAAACCTTTATAAAACAAAATTATCTGCTTTTGCGTATAATAAATTTTCAATATTTTGTTTAAATGTAGAAGCTACTTTTGCAATATACCATAATATATTTTGAAAAATTCAAAGTGTAAATTACGTGTAAATATATCGTGAGATTGAAAAGTTTAACGAACGAAAATATTTGACTCTTTTTAAAAAAAATAAAATTTTTACACTAGTAAAACATTCATTAGTATATCATTTATTTACTATGCTACCAGAGCAATTTAATATTCCAATTTTGTTAATCGATTGAAATTACTCTTTTATTTCGAGAATAAAATAGATTAAAGGCCAAGTTAATACGCGTCGGTTCAACAGCCTACGCATTTACGAAATGTAAAATATAAAATACATCCACCCGCATATTTCTTATTCTTTGCACGATAACTCCTAACTTTAGCCGCCGTTCTTACCTAAGAATTACTCGTATAAAAAGAGAGAGAGAGAGAGAGAGAGAGAGAGAATAAAATAGGTAAAAATAAAATAAAGGTAGAAAGCGAGAAACTACACGCGGGGCAGTAGTAGTACTAGCGCAGAGTAGCGAACGAATCGAACAAGTTCGCCGATCGGCAGAGTAAGAAAGATAGAGATAGAGAGGAGGCTCCGAGTCCGTATACGCTTGTCGCGTACCTTGAGCTTCCGTTATCGCGTATACGTGGCACGGATGACGATCGAGGAACGGGCCGAGAGAGAGAGAGAGATAGAGAGAGAGAGAGAGCGACCGTTAGATCGAACGACGGCTATGCGCTCGGCTCGGTGCTAAATCGGCCATTAAGCTCCCGCTAACGCTCTCTCCCCCTCCCCTTTTTCAACGGAACACGCCTTTCGATTACACGGGAAACAAGCGGACAATCGTCGAATGGATTTTCGTGATGGAAATTTCAAAATTCGAAGTGAGCCTAACGAGAGAGCCTCTGGCTCTGCTTTTTCGAATTATTAATTTCGAGGTGTGGCGATATGTATACATATATACACACAAGACGACGAATCGTTTTTTAGTTTTTCGTCAATGAGATTTACCGTTTAAGCGTCTCGATTAATCGTGTTTACTACGCGCGTACGGTGTACGACGATTATTTTATATCCCCCTCCCTTCTTTCACCTCCCATTTAATTACGAATTCGTCTAGAGTTTATGTGCCCGTGTCTTTTGACATACGCGCTCGTTTCACCAGCTGTTGCAAATGTCATTGCCGAAAACATTTCGACATTTTATAGGTACAGCATTTTAAAAACGTTGAGAGTTACGAAAGAAATTGAGCTTTTCAATTGAAAAAAAAAAAAAAAAAAAAAAAAAAAAAAAAAAAAAAAAAAAAAAAAAAAAAACGACAAAATTTCAATTCAAACATTAATATAATTTAATGATAATTGTTAAATGTCGGATAAAAACAAGCTTACATCCGCGGCGCATGTTGCGACTGCAGCGCGGCACATCGCTCGGCTCAAAAGCCATCGCGTAAGCGGTTACGAAGAAAAGGATTGACTCAACTAATTAACCGTGCTATGGAAGAATGCCAGAAGAATTTTGAACGTTTCAATAATTGCGTTAATTCGTAACGAGAGTTTTAACGTCGTCATTGGGGTTTTCTGTTTATTTTATTTTGCGATTATGGAGATGGTTATTAACATGGGAGAATTTGATTCGTTTCGTCGAAATACGTATAACCGTTGATGACAAATATTTTTCTTTAATTAAATGATTCACGGTTACGGCCCTTTTAACATCTAGGAATTCCTCTTCATTTTTTTTTTTTTTTTTTTTTTTTTTTTAATTGCTTTGGATGATTCAAAATAGTTCCCGGTAAACGCTATATTATGGCGCGTTAATTAATCCACTTCCTCGATGATGCGTTAAATAATTTATTTCCGAGATTTTAAAGGTCATCAAATTGGGTAATAAAAATAATCTTTTTTTTCATCCACAAATGCGACGCTTGAACCGTATTGCAAAAATTTTATAATTTTTATTTTGCCATTTATTACGAATGGGCAAGCATATATGAATACTTATAAATTTAATGTTTTGCTTGCGAAGGAGAACATCATTTAATATTATGCAAGAATTGTTGTCTCTTTAATAGGTTCATAAAATTTAACCTTGACATAAAATTTAGCTATCGATAAGAACGACTAAATGGTAATTAAGAAAAATTTACATAACTGATTATATATATATATATATATATATATATATTTATTCTATTTCAATGTTATTATAAAAAAACATAATATTCTTTTGTTTGAATGAATAAAATTAAATTTTAAGCAAGTTATACTTAGTTTATGTGTTATTACGTTTTTAAATTTTTCCACGCTTAAAATAGTTGTTACTTTAATACCAAGTGCTTGTTTGTTTAATACCAATTATTTTACCAGCTAAAATTTAAAAATTATTCGACAAACTATTTGCGCGCTTGTCTAACCATAATTATAAAGGAACATAAAATATATAGTATGTACATGTTTATATGAGTTTTATTTTTTCAGACTCGCAGGAAATCCACATAAAATATTGCTTTTATTCGTACGGAATAAAGACGACCGGGGCATGATGTAACAAAGAAGAGGCGCGCGTATACGCGCTGAATGCGGGATCAATTTCATTCAGCGGACTTGCTGCCGTCGTTCTACTCGCGTACGTTTAACGTTGCCAAGCTGGAAAACGAGTGACTGCATACGCTGAATGAAAATTAGCGAACGTCAAAAAGAAAAAGAAGAGAGAGAGAGAGAGAGAGAGAGAGAGAGAACTAACGCGTTCGTAACGACAACGCGGTAATTGCGAAAAACAACCGCGTCTTCGCCCCTCCTCCCATCCCTTCCCCTTCTTTTTCTTCTCCTCCTCTTTCCTCTCTTTCTCGCTCCTCATCCCTCGGAACTTCATCGGCGAGTTTTTCATTCGTCGCGCAGGGGCAGTAAAAAACCGGTTTGTACGTATACACACCAGCGATGCACTTGTTCATTTATGCAGGTGTTCTAACCGAGAGAGAAAGAAAGAGAGAGAGAGAGAGAGAGAGAGAGAGAGAGAGAGAGAGAAAGAGAGAAGAACAGATGAACTTAAGAGCTTGAAGCTTATAAAAACGATACGATAAGAAAAGGAAAATGAGAAAGAGAGAAGGGAGAATATGGATTTTTCAGAAAAAAATAATCAAGTCAATCGACCGAACAGAGCAACGAAAAAAAAAAAAATGTTACACAATTAGGAGCTTAGTTAAATGATTGTCTATCGAGAAAAATAATTCGTTTTATTATTAAAATCATTACAGGTTTTGTTTTAACTCGAGGACATTTCAAGATTATTATAAATATTCATAGTGAAAATTACTATACACGATAAACGAAGGTTGAATAGACAGTCCGTAATTTTTACTTCGTCCGACGTATTTTTACTTTATGAATTATGGTAATTATTAATGTAATTGAATAGCGCCCTGTGGGCGAAAATAAAATTTTATAAAATGACTTTTTTTCAAGATATGAGAAAACTAGATATCATGATAAATTTTAAATGAGTGTCTCGATCAAGAAGAAGAGAGTACACGATTGCGGCTGCTTATTTTTAAGAGGAAAATATCATCCGGATTAATGAAAAAACAATTGAATAATTTTTTTTTCTCGGAGAATAATTATTTTTAGTAAAAACATTATATAAAAATTGAATATTACATCGAATAAAAGTAAAATATGCAAGATTGACAAACTTTAACTTCAATGTCAATAAAATCTTGGAAGTATTTCAATAAAATTGTACGAAAATTTATATAATTTTACACAAATGTCCATGAAAATTTGAATTTTTTAATTTTGAGCTGTAAACTAAATACTTTTAGAGCGCATTACACTAGGTAGTTAACAAAATTATCACATAAACCGTTATATACGCGTGAATTTTTTCATCGTTCGAAGATCGTAAACGATTGCGAAAAAAAAAGGCAAAAATACGCACGGGCTTACGTAATGGAATCCAATGCGTCAAACGAAATCAAAAAGCTGAAACAAAAATATGTAACGGGAGAAAAGTCGAAGAAGAAAACGGCAACCGCAGTCGGCAAAAAAAGAGCCGCGCTTTACGCCCGTTTTCATTGACGAATTTCGCGCGCCGATTACGCGGACGAAGCGTAATTTACACGTAGAGAGAGAGAGAGAGAACACAAGGTCGCGCACGTACGTCCCCTCCGCAATCAATCGTATATTGGTGCACGGCACGGCTCTTGAAATATCAATGATCGCCGATTATTTTTTCTGGCTGGTTTGATTTTTTTTCCATTCGGAAAAATTATTAAAAATTTCTTTTTTTTTTTTTTTTTTTTTTTGTATAATAATTATTTGCGTTATGTTGTTGCAGATTGCAGTTATTGTAGAAATTATACTATATTCTTTATACGACAAAGTTTGAAATCAACAATATAATAATTTTAATAATACAATATTTAAAAAATAAATAAGAGGACGATATATACGTACCTTACTGACGAGCATATCCTTTTCGTCGAAATGTCGGCCGAACATTTTGGGCGCGGAGCCCGGTATCGGCTCGATTTTTATGCAGACCTCTTGACCCTTACGCGCGGTCTCCACTGGCTTGTGATTGAACTCGATGCTCGTCACAATTCCCAGCTCGACGAACTGCAACGGAAAATATTCAACAAATAATGTTTAATTAGTCTTTAATGAATTTATTTGTTTCAAACATCTTAAGATTGATAGTTATATTTAGTGTTATTTATACGTTTATATTTATATATAAAATATGGATGAATTTTTATTGATGCTGTTATTTTAATTTAACAATGATATTTTATTATCATCCATAGACTTTTAAAATGATAAATATTAAATTCATAGATAACGGTTTACTTCGTCTTCAATTCCTAAGCGTTTACTTAAATTTAAAAAGAGAGTATTTGAAAATTAGAAATAAAAGAAAATGCATTGATAACGGTAGTAAAAACACTTGAGAAAAATAATATAAATTTGATGTTAACTTAAGCACACAATTGAAATAAAATGGAAAAAGCTCGATTCAATGGGTATATCGAGGATTAAAAAAAGAAAGCGAAAAATCATCGAGAACAATCGCGAAACGAATAAAAAGTTAAATCGTCTTCGCGTTAGTCACACGCCCTTGTACACGCTTTTACGCTTATTTCCAAGTAATGAACAATTAGAGACGCTTAAGTTAACGTTCGACGACGAGAGACAAAAGATTTAACGACGATAACGAGAAAAACGAGCGGCGCTCGGTGAAAAGAGAGAAAGCGAGTAGGCGTTAATACGCGAACAAGCTAGAGAAATAAAGATAGTCGAAAGCATAAAAGAATACGCATAGGCGAGAAGAATGAAGAAGCGAGAAAGAGAAAGAGAGAGAGAGAGAGAGAGAGAGAGAGAAGGCGTGATAATGCCGTAGGCATTAAAAGGTGCGTTCCTCGCTTATAGTCGTCCCTTTCAGGGACGCGGAGACGACGTCGCTGCCGTTGTCGCTGCTCCTGCCCACGTGTACAAGGCCTATTTCCTTTTTCTTCTTATTTTTCTACTTTTTTTTCTGTTTCGTTCAATCTCTCCCTCTCCCCCCCCCCTCTCTCTCTCTCTCTCTCTCTTTCTTTCTCTCTCTCGCGAAGCTATAAGATGAGAGAAGTTTCCGGTGCCATAAACCGGACTATACGGTGCAGTCGTTTAGGAGCAGTTCGTCCAGGTAATTAATGTCAGCTTTAGCGCTTGATGCGCTTCGAAGTTAATGCAACGATTCGCGCGACATGCGCTATCTATGTTTGTTTCTTTTTTTCTTTCGTTTTATGAAAGGAATTAATAATTGTGATTTTTATTGCATTTAATAGAGTTTAACGAAAATTAACTTTAATTCTAGTTGTGTTCATGATTTTATCGCGCTTTCTTTTTATTATATTAATATTAAAATCCCATTATAATAGTCGATTACATCTTGATGATAAAATTTTCTATTTATATAAATATAAATATTTATTTAAATAATCGTTTGCAATATGTGTATAATGTATATAATTTTATTACATTCCGGAAATAACAAAGTAACTATGAAGTATTAATAATTTTAATCATACGCACAAAACTGATGTATCATTAATAATCTTGGATTACATAATATTTGTTAAATAAATTAAAATTAAGTAGTCTTAAGTAATTTTTAGTATTATTTTTACGTAAATTCAAATATTTCAATAATTTCTATTGTGTGATAAATAATACAAAAACTATGTAATAAGTATATAATATTTTTTTAACAAATAACTTATTAAATATTACATAAACATCAAACATGTACGGAAATATGTTAAAATTTTTACTAAAAATTCTGTTAAAAATTGATAGCCCAGAAAAGTACATCGAGTATACTTTGCATCTATGCATTATTTAACCGCTCAAAGTAAGAGTTCCTCCGTATAAACGAGTGAAGAAGACGAAAAGAAAAAAATAAAAAACACGACGATCCACGCCGAGACGCAAGAACATCGACGACAAAATTCTTACATAAAGCGCGAGAGTGAGAGAGAGAGAGAGAGAGCGGGACGATTTAAGCTTTTCAGCGCCCACGACAACAAACGACAACGACGACGGGGTACATATACCATACGCACGTATCCGTATACGGCGGTTCGCGCAATCCCAATAAACTTCCTCGATCCTCTCTCGCCTAATAAACCGGCGTATTTCTCTCCTTCTCTCTCACCGTCGCGCACTTATATATACGTATACCCCCTGGCTGTATGCAAACGAAAGAGACTCGTGGCACGTAACCAAAACGCGCATACAACACGTAGGAGAACGCGCGTGAGAGAGAGAGTGAGAGAGAGTGAGAGAGAGAGTTGCAAATATACAGAGAGGATAATTTATTCCAACGAACAAACGGGAAAGAGAGAGAGATAGAGAGAGAGAGAGATAAAGAGAGAGTTAGCGAGTTTCGCCCCCGTATGTCTTTCTCTCCGTTGCTTTCTGCGTTTAATCGCGCGCCACCACCGCGAAAAAGCAAAGCGTCCCGCATTCCCTGAGCGTATACACACGTATATATATGAAAGCATGGATCCGTTCGAACGTCCCACACGGGTTATAGAGAAAAAGAGAGAGAGAGAGAGAGAGAGAGAGAGAGAGAGAGAGAGAGAGAGTTGGTACACAAGGAGGGACTCCCACGCGCTTTTACCCTCGGGGCTGCTGCACCTTTGCCGAGTCTGCCCACGCGTGTCCCGCGCGCGCGCGCGCGTACTCGATCTCTTTCTTATTCTTTTTTTTTCTCCCCTTCCTTTTTTCTCTTTTACTCTTTCACCAACTACCTGCCGACCTGTCGTTTGTGAGGAAAAAAGAGAGAGTCTTTTTCCTTCTATTCTTCTGTTTTATCCTCGTTTTTAAATTTTTTTCACACGAGAAATTGTTGGATTGCGATTTTTGAGCCCTTTATGCCTATGTAAAACTTACTTGTGGAAAATTCATTTGATAACTTATTATTCGTGAAAAGAGAATAAAAATGTGTAAAATATTGTAGCATTTATGAAAATAATTAATGCGCCCGATAAAATGAATGATTCTGTCAAATAAGAAAATGTGACGATCGATTTAATAGATATAGATTGGCGATTCTTAATATTTAAACTGTTTAATGTAAAATTTTACTTAAAGTATCATTATAAAAGTAGAATTTGTGAAAAAATTGCTTTAAATTATAGGTATTGTTTGATTGAAGACGAACATTTATATATATATATATGTTTTTCAAATTTATATCATTCTAAATGTAGTTTTAATGCGGCTAACGTTTAAAATTAAGATAGATATTATTAAACAAACTTTGAGACGTAGATTCGATATTTTTTTATACTGTTGTGTGATATTTATTTGCGGATATAGAACAAGATTTTATTGATTTTCTTAAATTTTTATAATTAATACATTTTATAAGATACGTTATTATTTTTAAATTTATTAAAAAAAATGTATAAATTAATTTTTATAAGTATATTTTTATCAACGTAAAATATTCGCTTTTAACCAATAAAGTTTAATTAACAATAAAATACTTAAAAGTATTTTATATTAACAATTATTGTCATTACAAAGTCGATCTTAAAAATTTTATTTTTCATTTTATAAATATTTCAATAAAATTAAATTTGTTTATTTAGAAAATAATCCAATAATCAATAAAGGTAAAAAAAAGTAATCTATTAACGCGCGCGAAAAAAAGAAACAACAAAGACTAAATATAATAAGATAATTATAATGTCAAAGAAGAAAATAAAAAAGTAAAGCGTTAGCCGAGCTTGGTAACACATAAACAACGCCTGAAAAAATCTTTTACGCATTTAAAGTTATATGTATATAAAAGCATATTAGCACCAATCTCGAGAATAATATACGCGAAGGATACGTGCGCGAGCTCTCGATAGGACATTACAACGAGAGCGAACGAGAGCGAGGCGTGTGTGTGAGAAACCACCTGACCTCCCTTCTTTCTTTCTCTCTCTCTCACTCCTCCGACGGTATAAATAATTTATGCAGCTCGCTCGAGATTGGAAATTGGACCGGAAGCTAATTAGCGAGGCCCGATGCGCCGTGCAGAGTGTCAATTATAGTTATCGCTTGCGAGCGCGCATACACAGCTTCTCTCTCTCTCTCTCTCTCTCTCTCTCTCTCTCTCTCTCTGTCTTTCCTCTCTCGATCGTATATGCGGGAACTCGGAACGGACGCAACGTTCCTCCTGCTGCTGTTCCTGTCTCTTTATACACATACATATGCGCGCGCTCGCGAGTTCGGCCGACATCGAAGTATTTTTAACAATCGACGCGCGCTCTTCTCGCGATTGACGTGTTTAATTCGCGGAAAAAAGAGGGAGAGGGAGAGGGAGAGAGAGAGAGAGAAATACCGGATACTGAATCGCCGAATTTTTTTTTTTTTTTTTTTTTGCTTTTCCTTTTTTTACCCTCTTTATATGCTTTACAGCATTGGTATTTTTGAACGTTTTTTTTTCTCTCAACTAGTTTTTTAACGATATTTTAATTTTTTGATTTTGTTTTCTTATAGTAATAAGCTTTCGGTTATACTTAAAGGCGAAAAAATAAATTAGCCGTTCTCGTAATATCGCTTGTATCGTTTAAGTATACGGTGATTCGTTGAATAATTACGAATTAATAAAAAATAAGTCAATTGAATTTTACAAATGCACTTGTTTTTTTTTTTTTTTTAAATTAATTTTAAACTCTAAATACCTTTTGATAATAATTAAACAATAATGAAAATTATAACAAACAAATAGCAGATGATACTTAACCATTAATCACTCCGTTCACTAAATAAATATATGTATGTGTGTGTGTGTGTGTGTATATATAACTTTTATTGGTTAAATACGTCAAATAATTAAAGCATGATTATGTTGAAAGCTCAATTAGAACATAAAAAAAGTGTTTTTTTAATAATTTTTTAAATCTAACTTCATTATTATAAAATCAATGTTGAATGATGCACTTCTATAACAAAAAAAAAAAAAAAAAAAATTATCAAATAACGAGGTGCGTAAATAAGTTTATGCACAAATATGGTGTAAAAGAACTTGAAAGATCAGCCTACGCTCACCGTACAAATAACCAATCGAAAATTCAAGAGTCGTAATACGTAACGGAATCCCTCCAACTAATTTTCTCTAATCCATTTTTCCAATCTCGTTGCGCGGTTAATCGATGAATGAATTCACAAAAGGTTTATAGTACATTAGCGAATAATATAACCGGCGCTCGATTTATTCCATCGGGACAAATATAAGAGGGAGGGAGAACGATTATTTATATTAAGTTAACGAAGCTCGCAAGCCAAACGTCCAAGTTTTAACGTAGGCGTTAACCTCGACTATGCAACGACTTTTTTAATAAATTGTACAACTTATAAATTCGGGTGTGTGTGTGTGTGTGTGTGTGTGTGCTTAGCGATGGCATGGTTTTTCTCAAATTTTCTGTGGAATATTTAATGGTGCAAGCTTTGTACTATGTCGACAGTGTAATATGTTTCAGAAAGAGTTCAATTGAACTAAAATTTTCTTTTTCTTTTTTAAGAAACAAAAGAAAAAAAAAGATAAGATCGTTTTATTTAATATGAGAACTAAAAAAATGTTTTTTTCTTCTTTTTTTTTTGCTTTACTCAAGAATTGTGCAAGCTTGCGTTTCTGATGATTTAATAAGTTAAGCGCGCTTGGAAAAATCGGATACTTTGTGGTAAAATTTAATCGCTCGCCTCGTTAAAGCAAGGCTCAATTTCACCGGTGCGTTGTAATTTGTTCGACTCTGTTTACGAAAAATTATTGAGGTATTTTTTTCCTACTCACACATATAAACATATAGTCTATATGTATATAAATTCACGTAAGAGTAATATGGCTTTTTTCTTGGTTTTTTCTTTGAAGCCGTCAGGGAGAAAGAAATTGAATTGAAAATAAAGCCAAGAGAATTCTTGGAAAGAAGAAAAAGAGAGAAAGAGAGAGAGAGAGAGTGAGAGAACAGATAGAAAAAGAATCGTATGTATAAGAGAGAGAGAGAGAGAGAGAGAGAGAGAGAAAGAGAGATAGAAGACGGAATGCCGGTTGTGACTGCGGGGGGCCTCGACGAATTTCGACTGTAAATTTGTTTTGTCACACCGAGAATGATAAAGGTGATGGGGGCTCGAGAAAGAGAATGAGAAAAAGAAAGATAAAGAGAGAGGGAGAAAGATATTGCAAGTTTATATGCCTGTCGATGTTGCGCATCGACGCGCCCGTATAACCACTCTTTCTTCTTTATTTCTTTCTTTAGTCTCTTCTTAGTCCTTGACACGTTGTAAATTAAAATGAAAATTCACTATATCTCGCGAGCGCGCGAAACTTCTTATATACTATATATATATATATATATATATATATATATATATATATATATATTGTATTAATTCTTTTTTTTTTCTTTCTCAAATATAATCTCGAAATATTTAATTCTCGGAATTTTAATAATTTTCTAAAAGTACAATACAATAATTATTTATTTTTATTTTAAAATTATCCCCAAATACGACTATAGTTTATATTAGCTTAACTGGATGCTATCGATCTCTCAAATTCTTATTGTTGTGAATAAATAGTTGATTATCTACAAAATTGATTTAATGTATACCTAAGTATTTACAGTATAACACAAGTATCTACGATTAAAATTTAACTTGATGAATTTGATTGAAGAAAAAAACAAGCAAACGTGATATATGTAATTAAAATAAATCTTATTTTATGCTTCAACTCATTCGAGAATTCACTAGTGACATATAATAATAATTAGTTTGAAAACTAAATTTATACATACATTGATAATAATATATTTTTGTAGTTTGAATATTAAATTGATTCTTGACATCGATTATCACAAGAATTAATCAAAAATGCAATTAACTGTCCATGCGCATTGATCGAATGCAATTAGAGCGATAGAACTCTATCGTTATTCATAATACGGCACCGGAAATTAGTCAACCTAAATAAAATTTTCGATAACAATAACAACAGCTAATCTACATAAAAAAGAAAGAAAGAAACAAAAAAAACGAAAAATTTTACCGGTATCAGTATTAAGCTCTCTCTTCGAATTTCATTCATGATATTTCGGCAATAAATCAAAGTCGCAAATTCGAAAATTATACGCTCTTGCCTCTACGAAATTGCTTACCGAACAAGAGAAAGAAAGAAAGAGAGAGAGAGAGAGAGAGAGAGAGAGAGAGAGAGAAGAAGGGGGAGAGCGAGTGGAAAATAAAGAAAGATAAGAGGGGAAGGGAGGAAAAAGAAAAAACGTAAAAATTCACGAAAAAGGAGGAAGAAATAAGAAAAGGAAATAAACGCTACGTTACCGTCCTCCGAAACGTGTTTTTGCCTCTCTCGAGTGGAGTGCAGAAGAGAGGCCCTAATTTAAAATAAGAAAAGACGAAAATAAAATAACGCGCGGAAAAGAAGAGCGAGAGAGAAAGAGGCGAAGAAAAAGAATGATAGACAGAGAGAAAGAGAGTAAAAGAAGAATGGAAAAAGAGCGAGAAAGAAAGGAGAGATGAAGAAACGAGTAAGTCGTGGGCAGCTCGATAAAAAAAATCAGTCTCGTAAACAGACTGCCATACAAATAAGCTAAGCGCCAATCGGTGTGGACAATAGCCCCCCTCGTTCTTTCTCTCTCTCTTTCTCTCTTTCTCTCTCTTTTTCTTCACGTGTCCAAAACCCACGCCGGAATGCCCATGACACTCGTTTAACAACCAAGTCGTCCACCATTCTCGTAATATTTCTGTCCAAGTGGATTTCTCTCTCTCTCTCTCTCTCTGGGTCTTTCCCAACTTGTCCTTTACATTTTTTATGTGTCTTCGAATCTCTGCCTCCATCTTCTCTTACACCTACCTACCTTTCGAGCTCACCTGTCTCTGTCCGCCTGCTTTCGTGCTTCTGATCGTTCGTCGGTTTTTCGATTTCACGATGACTTTATGCATTTTAACGCGACTTATACGTTTGGAATAAAAAATTCATAAAATATTTACTGCGAAAATATTTATTTAACACTAGTTAATTACAGATGAATTAATGTTAATGGAAAATTTAGGAAGTTATTTCTTTTTTGTTTGCGTATATAAGTTTAAATCGATATGTAATTTCAAATCGTTCAACTCATTTGAAACGAAGAAGATTTTTACGAACGTAAAATTTGTATTATCCTCAATTATAACTTATTATTCGTTATTTTGACTAAGAAATTCATTACCCGATTCGATGTGTAATAAATTTCTTATGAATTAATGTATATTTGCTTTAATCAGTAAGAAAAGTTTAAATATTTCATACGTCGATTCACGAGTCTCTAATCTGGTTCTGTAAGATTGAACTTAATCGGTTAATGAATCGATTTTTTCCCGATTCAACATTTGTGAATGAGATTGTAATGCACTGCAATGAATTAAATTTTATTCAATTTAATCCAGTCGACGATTTTTTTCTTCTTTGAAATCTTGTTTGATTAGATTAAATACAAATGTTCCTATACATATAACAAGTTGTTTATCCGAGAGATATATAATGAATTTTCATTGATTCGAGTCAAAAGACTCATTGAAACCATTCGCGCATACGTAATTACACGCGGGTACTTCCAGTTTTTCCTCGTTCGCAGCATTTACAATTTCTTTCCTTTTACGTCACTCCGACATACTCTTTCTTCAAGTACATCCACACATGTATACTCCGACTTCTCAAGTCTCTCTTTCTCTCTCTCTCTCTCTTTCTCTCGGTCGAGTCTCTCTCCGCACAGCAAGAAGGCATTACCATATAGGTGCAGGTGCAAGTCAGGACAAACCAAGAGAAAGACAACAAGCGCACACAAAACGCGCAAATTTTTTCTTTATTTCTTTTTATTTCGCGTTCGACTATACGGGCACCTGGTGGCCCGCTTCGTAAGAACCTGTAGCAGCGGTAGCAAGCAGCACGAGGCCCACCATTCATAAATTTCACCCCGTGAAGTAAAAAAAAAAAAGAATGAAAGGGTGAGCGAAAGAGAGAAAGAGAGAGAGAAAGAGAGAGAGAGAGAAAGAGAGAGAGAGAGAGAGAGAGAACGTATCTTTTCGAGAAAGAGAAGGAGATGAGCCACTCCGACGGATTATTAAAATTGCAAACTAGCCAGCGTCGGAGAGGTATATAGGAGGTTCCCCATCTCTTATTTCCATTTTTATCTTCTCTTTTCTGCGGATACACACACGTATACGCATGCACAGACATACACACACATATCGTTCCCCTTTTTCTCCCTTTTCTTTTTACACCGAGCTGCTCAACCTCTCGGATCGATTTCATCCTTTTTCCCTGTGTACACTTCTTGCTAAGAGAAAAAGAGATAGAAAATGGAAAGAAAGAGCAAGAGAGGGATGGAGAGAGAGAGAGAAAGAGAGAGAGAGAGAGAGTGACAGAGTAAGAGTGAACGTGTGCATTATAACGAAGGGCGCTTCTGCGTTTCTTTCGATTCTCGCAGGAGACGAGAGAGTTGCACATATCCCTTCTTCAAGAGGTAGTTTCGCCGAGAAGGCTTCAGTTTCAATTTAAATACTGAAAAACGATCTATTTTATTTTTCAATCCGTTGTCTCGATTCTTCTCTCCCTCTCTCTCTCTCTCTCTCTCTCTCTCTCTCTCTCTCTCTCTCTCTCTCTCTCTCTCTCTCTTTTCCCCCCTCTTTCTCTTCATCTTCTTCATCATTTTTATCCTTTTTCTGGATACTACACACCGGTTTCTTTTTCGCTTACTTCGCATACACACACACTCACACATATACATATATATGTATATCGAAATCAAATCCAGTTCGGATTTTATGATTTTACGGTTATATATCTTTGAGATTAAAAATCTTAGCTATCTCTTAAATAAAAATCGCGGGCTACCGTTTGGCGTTTCGATAAACAGTTCTTTTTCTCCGTTTTATTTTCTTGTTCTTTTTTTCATACGGATCCTAAAAGCTGACGGTAATTTAATTTTTTTTCCATCCGCTTTTTTTCTTTTTTTCGTTGAATATTTTAATAATAAGTTTATTCTTAAAAAAAAAAAAAAAAAAAAAAAAAAATGATACGATGCATAACTTGCTTACGTTTTTTTTAGCGGAAACTGCATGTATAACTATATTTGATTTTTAAGATTAAAAGTTGTCACCGATAAAAAAACGAAATTTTTCGCGCAGTACATTTTCATTACTTTTCACTTCGTGGCTTTTAAATACGATGCATCATCGAGAGCCTCTCCGATGCAAAATACAAAACGGGGAAAAACGGAAAACTCGTCGTTGAACCGATTGAATCTCGAGAAATACGATAAGATCAGTTTTAGCAGAATAGCATGTTTTCGTTTTTCGAGAGCGAGTAATTTAAAAGTCAGCCGTGCCGAGAAATCCGAAAGTTTATTATACCCTCTTTCCTGTATTTCTTTTATTTTATTTTTTTTTCTTTTTTACTTGAACGGCGTAGGACGACTTGCCATTATGTTGCGTTCTCCTTCCTTGTGGCAAAATCGATTTGCTTCAAGCGAGAGATACATTTTTAAAGGTTTCTCGATGAAACTGAAAATTATGCAAGTTTGACCGGAAGATATTTTTATCCAACTTTGGAAAGGTACGAAAGAATGTTGAGAAATAAATAAAAAAATTTAAAGAAATATAGGTAAATAGGATATTGTAAATAAAAAGAAAATTTGTTTTTATCTTTAATGTATGTAATACAGTATGTATCAATTTTCAATCTGCTCGTCGATCAGAAATAAGTAAAAAATATATTTAAAAAAAACGCATGATAAATTTTATAAATCCTGTGTAGGTAAGAATATTGTGGGTACTAAATTTAATAATAAATTTTATTTTTTATAAAAATTTTGTACATTTAAAATCGAAACATTTGCGCTTGAATATAACTTTTGATGCTCTAAAAGTTTAATATATAGTATATACATATATAAACACATAAATAACAAAACTCAGTATGGATGAGAACGGGGTCAAGAACTACACACCAACATGTACACATAAAGCTGTTGATTGAATTACTATTAGAAACATTAAACAGACAAAGATGTATATGAATAAATGCGAAAGGAAATAAAAAGAAGAAACCTGAGCAAAGAAGAGAAAGAGATTAGGAAAGAATGGAAGACTAAACTCACGTAAGCGAGAAAGACGAAGAGAAGATCGGAATCGGATCAACGCCGAGTAAGAAAGAAAGAAGTAGAGAAGGAACGAAGAAGGAGGAGGAGGAGGAGGAGGAGGGAAGAATAAGACGAAGACGAAGACGAAGACGGCGACGACGACGACGAAGAAGCAATACGAAACGGCGTGGGCCGACTGGCTTAATTTATTTCTTCCTAAATGCCCGCAGCAGCGGCAGCGCTTATACATCACGTGGGACGAAAAACGCACCGCCGTCTCTCTAACGAAGTGCGGAGCTTCGAAGAAATAATCGAAAATGGAAATTGTGATGGAGCTTAGGAAAATTTACGGCTCTTCTATGCTTTTCGTTTGTTTATTTATTGATTTTTTTTAATTGAATTTCTTATATTCCTTATTTTCACGTTCTTTTTTTTTTCTTTTTTTTTAAATGGTGCTCAAGTCAGAGAAGACGAAGTGCTTACTTAAGGTAGTTGAAAGTTTTCATTCAAACGGATATCTATCGATAGGTTGAAAATGGAAGAATATAAAATATGAGAAATTTTTTGTCATAACATTACTTGCGATAATTCTTATTTATGCGTGTCGATATAAAGATTAAAGTGACTTTTAATAATAATATTTTGTGTATTTTTTAAAATGTGGCACAACAGCTTTAAGCACAACAACATCATGATGTATTTATAAAGAAGTTTGTGTGAATAATTAGTAAATTACATATTTCTTGTTGATTTTCGATTTTCATCATTCTTTGAATTCTGTGAAAGATTAACTCAATTATTCACGACTTATAAGTAACATAAAGAATTAATATTTTTTTTAATTTCATTTTATCCTGCAATTGAAAACTATAAAAAATCTTATATTAAAAAAAAAAAAATTTAATTTTGGTTTTAATTTATTTATATTACGACTACGTAAGAAAATTTCTTGAAATTTATTATTATGGTACTGATACAATACAAAAATGGCCATAACTTGATGTTTTAAAAACCAAACGAAAATTTAGAAGTTACTCATCTAAATAATAATTTGTTTTTAAATTTAAAATCAAATTAACGTCAAACCTTTTATGAAATAAAAATGATGAAAAATAATAGATGTTAGAAAAATATAGTATAAAAGAGAGAAAGAGAGAGGGAGAGAGAGAGAGAGAGAGAGAGAGAGAGAGGAAGAAAAAAGCCCGAAACGTGCGAAACAGAGGCAGCTGTACAAACGCTAGCTCATTCATTCACGTACACTGTAAAATGCTCGTGGCATGGAAAGCCCTTGCAACACAACGAGATGAGATGAGCAAACTACTACGCGGAGAGAGGGAGAGAGAGAGAGAGAGAGAGAGAGAGAGAAGTTCCGATGAATTTATCGCGAACGAGGCGAGGCCTCGAAGCGTAAGAATGTCGAATCGAGCGTCAATGTGCCTCATTCAGAAGCAAAGCAACGTAAAATGTTTCTCATCCGTCTACGTTTTATATAACTACGTTGGCTTATTTTTCGTGAACCCGAACCGAACAGCTCGGTCCATTCACGAATCTCGCTCTCTCTTTTTCCTCCTGCTACTCTTTCCCTCCCGTTTACGGGCGAATAAATTATAACGAATTTATGCGCCGAATAAAAAAAAATTTTTTGTTTCTTTTCTCGTTCTTCCTCTTCTTCTTCTTTTTCTTCCTCTTCTCCGGAAAACATTATTTTTATCGTTCGTTATCGGAACATTTTTCATTTACGCGCAATTAGCTATTTATTTTGACGTTTTGTCCGTTGTTACGTTTCAGCGAATTCAACAGCAATCTTTTGTAAATACATACAGTTTAATTATTTGTGAAAAATAATATCCACATTGACCTTTTAACGAACCTTGTATCTTTAAAGATGAATTTTACAAGTTGTACAAATAGAAAGAAGAAATATATTAATTTATTGAAACTGTGCAAAATAATTTTTTTAATGCAGGGTAATAATTGAATAAGTTTTAAAGAGCAAAATAAAATAATCGATCCATGCAAAGAAAGAATATATATATATATATATATATATATATATATATATATATGTGTGTGTGTGTGTGTGAACTCTATACTTGACGAAACAAAAATCTTGAAAGGAAGTTGCAGCACGAAGCAATCGCATACTATTGCCGTCATCCACTTCGCGTGTTTAACGATGACACGCGGCTGGCTCTTGTCCATCGAATCTTCTCGTCTCTTTTAATTTTCTTTACCCATAAATCTACGCGCATCGTACAATAGAATATTTCTTTCTGACTCAGTGTTCATCCGCCAGCATGAATCGGCAGCGTGAATTAGGATGTAGAGAGAAAAAGAAAAAAAAAAAAAAAAAAAACGTCGGGATTGGTATACACGACTATACGAAAGAGATCGACTCGATGAAAATAAAAAAAAGAAGAAAAAAGGGAGCAAGATCCTAATCGAAAGGATGGATGATGTTAAAAGTGCAGTGAATTACCGATAATAAATGGTTATTAATGGACAATTATTAATAACTATAAACGCGTACACATAACCGAGCTGTGATGTCGGCTTTTTTGTCGATCGTTGTCGATCTTCTTGCGATATAATATTCATTCGTATTCTTCTTACTGTCTATATATACGCTTAACATATGTTACATACATTATATACAGTGTGAACTTTGATATAAATATTTATAGAAATATTAGAACTTCCCCGTGGTGAAATAATTGTGTTATTTTATTTGAAAATTTATTTGCGTGAAGTAGTTTTACATCTCGAAAAAAAATTATCGATTTTTTTTTTTTTTTTTTAATTTTTCGAAACACTCTTAATTGTTTTAATAAAAATAAAACTTTTCACGATATTAAATTATATTATCTTAAACGATTTTGTTACATATTCAAAAAACGCATGCATATATGCTTTAAAAATTATAAAGAA